>APFE030053751.1:161770-181482 GCA_000404065.3 Pinus taeda
TTTTATTGTCTTGGAGAGTTAACTAAAACCTATTCCAAGACACTAGCCTAAGCTAGATTGGTGGAAAGAGTCCTAAAAATGAAAAAATTACTAGATAAATTTTAATTAAGCGCTGTGTTATTTAGGTTTTTATTACTCAAAAGGGTAAATGGATATGAAACCAATGGTGTTATGACCCGACCCAAAACTGAATGCAATCGAATATGATAATGTAATATTTTCAATTCGATGAATCCTAACTAAAGTAAGGAGAGAGTTTCCATTCACTTCAAACAATGCAAAAAATTGATCACTAAGAGAAAATATAACAAATTCTCTAATGCACTAATTTCATCAAGAAAAACTAATGAAAATCAATTCCAAAATAGTTTTTATCTTTATGTTTGTGCGTTAAAAATATATAAATTCAAATCAAAGAAAGCTGATCTAAATCTACAATTGATTTTTCAGAATGTAAACTATGCAACTGTAATCTATGCACAATTCACTTGAAAAGTATGCATATGTAATTTATGCACATTTTTCATTCATATTCTGAAAATGAAAATTCTAATTATGCAAATGTGATCTATGCAAGAGAATTCTCAAACACAAGATGATTCTAATGTAATGTAAGAACCAATCAAGTGCAAGTCAAGAAAATTGGGTGAGAGTTCCAAAGATCAAAAAATAAAAACACTCAAAGGCGATTAACACTCATACACAATTTAGCCCCCCCCCTCCCCGACGAATGAGGGGGAAATGTTTTTGCAAAAACAAAAGAAAAAAGATTCAAAATTGTGAAAAGACTGAGACAAACCTCCAAGTAATGACCAAAGGAAATCAAATTAAGAATTTCTCAAAAAAGAGACTCAAAACACCCAATTGATAAAAGCTTAAATAGGAATGCCAATGGAATTAACCTAAGAAAAGCTCCTGACAAGTCACGTACAGATCTGGGCAGAGGCTAAAAACACATAAACAAATCCTAAGCTGACTGAAAGAGATAATCTTAAGTTTTTCAAAATTTTAACAGGGTCCGCAGGCCCCCAGTATACCCAGGTGTAGTACCGCTCTGTGTGTAAAGCAAAAGTGCGGATAGGTCTGCACTGTGATACAAGCAGAGGGTGCGGTCCTCTCCCAAAAGTATGAAAAACAAAAAATAATACTAGATCTACTAAATCCACCCAATTCCACACACATCAAGCCAAAAATAGAAACAAAAACACAGTTTCTCAAGTCAAAGTAAAAGCAAAGGAAAACAATCAAGTCCCAAGCGGAGTCGCCATTTTGTCACGCGGAATGAGTCGATCTTGCGGACAAGATAGACCTTCCTAGAATCTAATGAAGACCTAATGACAAACAAACCAACCAGACACTATCTTTCTCTAAATGTGCTTCACAAATAATGGCAAACAAATGTGTTTAAGGCCTACCTCATGTCCAACGCAAGTTTGGGGATGCCTTCGCTCCTTTGATCCAAGTAAGTTCCTTTGTCACAAACCTGCAAACACAAATAAGGCAAATGATTAAATAGCACATGAATAACCAATATTATAAAACATATTTAACATGAAAGTCAAGGAGTCCATGAAACAAATAACATGAGATACTTGTTGAGAAAAATGAGCTTGATTGTATTAATTCAAAAGGAGAAGAACCTTACAACCATTGCCTTGACGCTGTACAAGCTCCTCCCAGGGTCCAACAAGAAGTCTCCTCTACTTTGAAAAGCTTCACTCACTCCCTAATGAAGCCAAAAGGTATGTGATCTCTCCTCTTAAGCTCAAATAGGAAGTCTTGATTTCACTAGCATTTACCCTCAAAAGTTCCGCTTCTAACCTCTCTGGCCACTGACCCAATGCCTCAATTTATAGTGCAATGGAGATCAGTTACCAGCTCCTCCTTCAAAGGGATAGAGTCCTCCTTCAAAGGGATAGCTCCTCTCAACAAGGGATTAGTTCCACCTATGATGGGAAGCATGAACCACTTGGAGCGAACAATCCACGTAACAAATGCTTCTAGAAAACTCTAGAATTAACCCGATGAGTTTTTTAAGATAAAGATTGTGCCTTTTGACTTTTACAGGGGTACACACCTTCCCCTTTACATACAGAGCGTATAAGTATGCAAATACCTTGAACAAAAGGTGCGGGCCCACAGGCAAAAGTAAGAGAAAGTGCGGAACCAGAGTTACATTGCTTTTTTGATGTCTTTCTCTCTTTTCTCAAGCTTGTTTTGAAGAGCTGAGGTTTAAGACTTGCTTAGGAAGCTGGGACAGGTAATGATAAGCCTACACCGACTGCAAATAATCAAGGTGACGATATTTTTGTGTAACATTCCTTATGGCCGCGTAGCCTTGATCACCAGTTCGCCTGAATCTACCGATTTTTTTTTTTTTTTTTTAATACCATGTTATATATTAATTCCTTCATATTAAATGATAAAAAGTCATAATTTAAGAAATTTGATCACTCATAGATCCAAGTTTGCGGTGGATCTATACTATTTCATTCTTTTGATATTGTTACGTTTTTGGAGATTTTGCCTATGATCTAGCAAAATTAGTTTTGTCAAATCATGAGCTTTCATTATTTAAAATGAATTTCTGAATGCATAAATGGATTGAGTGCCTTGAACAATCCATAGGGAACTTAGATTGTGGATAGTTTGCAACCCAAATTTGTGGTTCTCATGAATAAGCCCTAGGGAATTTAGATTGTGGATAATTAGCAACTCAAACTTGTGATTCCAACAAATATTTATGGGAATTTAGCAAATTCTATGTAAAAACATACCCAAAAAAGCTCCAAAAGGTAGAAAAAGTAGATTACTACCATATATACATATATATTTTTGGTTTAATTCCCTTCTTTTCATGTAGATATGTAGGTACATAGTTATCATTTTTGTTATTATGACTTAATATTACATCATCTCCCTCATAATGGGTTATAAAATACTTCATGGTGCAATTAATTACGAATAGAGTTTAATATTTTATTTATTTATGGTTACTAATAAAAAATTAATTTTATAATTTCCTTAATAATTTAATAGCTTATGAAGATAAAATATAAGCAACACACATAATTTTCAAAGATAGAAATAATAGCTCAAACATAGAAATAATTTTCAAACATAGAAATATATAAGCATTAACTTTATTTCTTAATGTTTTTGAATGGTTGGTCATGGTGTTCGAATTGACGAATGCCCCTACAACCTTCATGAGACTGATGTATGACATATTACAGCCCTTCACCAATGCATTGGTGGTGGTGTATTTAGATGACATTTTGATCTTCAACCAAAGTTGGGAAGAGCACCTCCACCATATTCGACAGGTCCTTCAAACCCTTTGACAACATAAGTTGTGTGCTAACTTGGAGAAATATACCTTTGGCCTGACCCAGGTTCAATATATCGGGTACATCATTGATGATCAGGGTGTACATGTGGACCCATCCAAGATACAAGTGATTCATGATTGGCCAGCCCCAACCACTCTAACAGAGCTCTGCAGATTTTGGGGTCTTGCCAATTTCTATTGTAGGTTCATGTTGGGGTTCTCTTATATCGCTTGGCCTTTAAGTCAAGTCCAAGTGTGGAGCGAAAGCCAAGTTCTTTTGGTTGGATACCCAACAACAGGTGTTCTTCGAGTTGAAGAATCACCACTATTTTGCACCAGTGCTCACATTACCGTACCTACAACAACCATTTGAACTTGAGATAGATGCTTCCGACTATGCTATTGGTGTAGTTCTTACTCAACATGGGCATCTAGTGGATTACCACAGTGAGACACTTTCAAACACAGTCCGAAAGTACCCCACTTACGACAAAGAAATGTATTCCATTGTACAGGCATGCCATAAATGGAAGAATTACATTCTAGGGAAGGAAATGGTCATCCATATAGACCACTAGCCTCTACAGTTCATACAGACACAAGGGAAGTTGCAGAATGATCGTCATCATAAATGGTCCACATATTTGCAACAATTCCATATGAACATTAAGTATAAGAAGGGCAACACCAATAATGTCGTTGATTGCCTTCGCCTACTACCAACCATGGCACTAATCATTGTGCTCAACTCCTATGGCCACGAGACATCGGGGTGGGCACATCTTTACAAGAGTGATCCAAAATTCAACAACATATACCAAACGCTCCTGGAAGTGAAGAAAGTTCTAAATTTTCACCTTCAAGGTGCACTGTTATGCCACTTGGGACATATATGTGTTCCTTCAAGTGAGCGTGCCAAGATGATTTGGGAGGTGCACTACAGTGGGGTGCTGGAAATTTCGGAGTAGAGAAAACCATGTCGGTATTGCAGAAGTATTTTTATTGGCCAAAACTTCATCAGGATGTTGCGAAGTACATTAGATCTTGCACCACATGTGCCATTTCCAAACCAACCATCAAGAAGCAAGGCTTGTATACTCCTCTACCTACTCCTACTTGGCCTTGGGAATCTATTATATGTTGGGCCTTCCTTCTACTAAGCATGACAACGATTGTGTTTTCGTGGTCATCAAAATTCTCTAAGATGGTCATCATGGTGGCTTGTAAGAAGAGTATCACAACAGAGGCCACTGCTAAGCTCTTCTTTGAGCGAGTGTGGGTGCACTTTGGGATCACACAGTCCATTATCTCAGATTGGGACAACAGATTCCTGAGTGCATTTTGGTCAAGTCTTGGTTGATGCTGGATACAAAACTCACTAAGTCCATGGATTTCCATCTCCAAACTGATGGCCAAATAGAGGTTGTCAACAAGATGATTGCACACATTCTGTGCATGTACAACTCGAATCATCCATGCACATGGGATGAAAGTCTCCCCTATGTCCAACACAACTACAAAAAATCTCTCCATAGCTTAACAGGCCACAACCCCTTTTAAGTACGGGTAGGGATTTTAGCCATTATTCCCCATTGATGTGGCCATACCATTTGTAGCCACTCAGGTAGATTCGGCAGATTTGGCTCACATGTGGTCTGAATCTGAAAGGGCTAACAACTTCATTGAGTGCATTCAACACATCTACCAATAGGTCCATGATATATTGGATCGATCCAATGCTAAGTACAAGGAGCGCCATGATCAACATCGAGTGCCACACAAATTCTAGGCGGGTGACAAAGTTTGGCTACATTTGCAGAAGGAGTGCCTTGCTGTATCCCACCGCAATCTTCACTCGCTTCGATATGGGCCATACATCATCACCAAGGTCATAAGGGACAATTCCTCCGATCTTAGCATCCCATCGTTCCTTGGTTTGCACCAATGTTCAATGTAGATCACCTTCGGTCATACTTTCCACCATTGTTGGACACATATTACATTGAAGAACAACTCACACCAACATAGATCAACCATGGAACATGCCACAACTGATCAGATCATGGACACACAGATCAAGAATGCTTGACAATAGAGGATACATCTATATCGAGTTGTCAAAGCAGGCCAACTCCTTCACCAAGGCAAATGGCTCACTAGGGACCAAGTTCAGCATAAGTTTCCTCATCTCATGGAGGAACTCAATGTAATGGGGAACATTGCCTCCTAAGGAAGGAGGACTGATCCAGGTGGATATTGATGGCCACTCACCTATTCCACTTGGATCTTCACCATTGTTTCTTTTAGTTTTTCAATTTCCTTAATTGTAGTGCAATTTACTATTTTTTGCAGTTTTTTCGGGTTCTAAAATTTTGGAGCCGTTTTGAGGCCCTAAACGATGTTTTTTTGGAAAAATTCCTATGGAAATTACAAAAGAATCGCATTGGTGGTTGTATTCCTTAGAGATATATTTCCAATGATGTATCATATACATCAAACAGAGATAATATGACCAAGTTACGACCCTTGGAAGTTGGCTACCTAACTACCCCAACAGGGCCCATAAACTCTTGGTGCTACATCTCCTCAGGTTAGGATTTTGGTTGTTTAGGGTTTTCTCTTATTGTTCAATAATAAAAAGGCCCTTAAGCCTCATTATAACTCAATTCGGAGGCATGTAGCCACCACATCTCTTCTCAGAGATAAGCTATCATCGGCCGAGCTATCTTATTTCCATTTCGTCTGGAAGCATAGTTCAATATTTTTCTATTAATGAAATGAAGTGTTTTTCTGTTGCTTTTTTTTTGTTTATGAGCATATATGTAAGTTGTTGAATTCTTGTTTAAGTTTGGATTAGTGTGTCACAATGCCATGGCAAGTCCATAGAGGGTTTGTCTTGCACTTCCGCTCTTTTCTTTTATGTGGATGCGTCTAAACTTGGAGTGTGCTAGTCTTCATTGTTATATTTTTTATGTTTTCTGGTTCTCTTGACCGTGCTTCTCGCGAACCATGCCTTCACCAACATGGTCTAGTCCATGCATTGGTGGCTACATTGGAAATATCACTTCACGTAAGTAGGCCCATGCACTATTAGTATAGGAGTAGGAGTATTTTTCATTTTCCTTCTTGTCCTTGTTTTCTGGTTTCCTTGTTTGTTTGCTTACTGACTTGGTTTGGTTTGTTTGTGTGCTTGCTTTTCTTGCTTGTTGTTTTGTTTGCTTTGCTTACTATTTTTGTTTCATTTTGTTTTCATTGCTTAGTATCATGCTATTTTTAGTTTTTTAACTAAGTGTTTCCATCTACTTTGTTCTGGCTTTTGAATGAGTATGTGGTTGAGATCCAAAGAGTCTTGTGACACTGCAACACTTGGCTAGTCTTGTGTCTCTCTTATCTATTCTTGGTTACAACCTTCATCCGATGAAGTCTTAATGGAAAATATGAGTTATCTGTGATGTAGGAGCATTCAACTCAAGAGAAAATCATTGTAATTAAGTAGACATAGGGGGTCATGTATTTTAAGGAAGTTGGATTCCTAAGTGATGAATTAATGTAATATTTAGGCTTTTAAGTGATTTAATTAGATAATATGAGATGTCTATAAATGCTCTCGAATAAATGAGAACACGAGTGGTTATTAATGACAAAAGAGATAAAAGTCAATTAGGACTCTTAAAACAATTCCATGATTCGAGGAACTAAGGAGAGCTCTTAGGAATTAAATGGAGATTAAAAGTGGATGTAGAGGATAGAGGATTTAGGAGTGAGTTCAGTAGATTTAGGAGTCAAACCAGGATTAATTCAATGAACCTTTCTGGGATAAATGTAAGCCTATGGGAAAAGTAGAGGAGGAGGCCACGAATAGTTGATGATTAGGCCTATGCAAGACACAAAGTCTCAAATGTAATTGTGTGTTTATATTTATGTATACAAATATTTATTGTTGATTATGGTAGCGTGTGGAACGAGTATTTCATGAAGGAATTTCTTGTGAATCTGTAGGTTTTGTAACAGGTTTGAAGACAGAGTTCAGAGGGACGTGCAGAAGAGAAGAATGATGTAGAGGGATCATAATTGGGTCATTGAATCCAATTAAGGAAACAAAGTGAAGCTCTGGAGAGGTAGCGAAGTAAGAATTCACTAAGGAGTTAAGCTCAGAGAAGTTGAGTAGCAAAATAGCAGAAGGCCAAAATCTTTGAAGAAAACCAAAGCCACAGAAGAACTGAATAAATGGTATAAAACTTAAGTGAAGTGGAAGAGCGAAGGAGTAAATTGTCAGTGCACAATAGTAGTTTGATTTGGAAGATCAATGATTCAGATGATGTCGCTGAGGAGAAAAGCGAAATATCTCATCGTCGGAGTTTATTACACAGTTTAAGTCCCGCGAGTGAAAATTCTAACTTACACTAGGAATTAGCGCAAACACAGTCAGATTTGAAATCCAGACTTGAATGGTTATAAAGAGTGGTCTATATCCATATCGGGTCCATAAGGATATCAGATTGAAGCCTTAGAGCATACAATGCTTGGCCTTGAGGTTTTGTGAAATGCGATCGCTCAATTTAATCTCAACCATTGGATCACGAACAGGATCAACTGTCAATATGTGATCGCAAATCGCAATCGGAGGAGTTAAGGACTAGTAGATATAGTGATATGTCGATACACCAACAATGATAAAGCATAGATCGGCGATCAGAGGTCAGAGGTTTCGGAGATCGGTGGAGCACTTCTGAAAAGGTTTGAAGTGAGAACCGGACCTGAAGATATTTATGAACGCGGGCGTAAAACATTTGAAGTTCGTCCTTATATGGTTCGGAGCGGAGTTGTAATGTATTCCTTCATATATAAAGTGTTGTGCCAAAGGTTTTAACACAAAGGTATGATTTAAACATTCCAATAGTTGAATATTAGAGTCGGAGGGGTGATAAAAACATATATGTAATGTGCCTGCGGAAGGAGCAATACCTGATTGCGATAAAGGTAGCCTTGGGGAATGTGTAGAAGTCGTATAAAGGCGGAGAAAGGTATGTTTAGGTGTATATTTCCTTTGTAAAAGGTTTTATAAGGAAAATAGCGCCAATGGGAGAATTTATGCAATAAATATATATTAATCGAGGTTAAAGAGGGAAAAGGTTATATATGCAGGCTTAAGGGTTAAGCTAAAGTCTAACTAAGGTTATGCGGGGTGATTAATTTCCGATATGAAGGAAAAAGTGGATGAATGTTTAGAGTTTGTTAAGTCTATGAACCATTCTGAGTGAGACTAAAAGGGGCCTTAACCATGTATGGTTTGAAGATTTAAATCCTTTGAGAGTTAAATACCTGGGAGAATGTATTTATGCTTTTTTATGCATACTGTGGGTATAAGTGGGGGTAACCCTACCATCATTTGGTATCAGAGTAGAATTTTAATTGAAACAATTGGTGTTAAAATAGAATAAAGAAATTCTATGTGAAAGAATTGAGAACAAAGTAATGTGTCAAAGATGTTTATGCAAGCAAGGAAGGATTAGTTTCTAATTTGATAGAAAGTAGGCACACAGAGGTGATGTGTAGCAGAACTTGTAGATGCAAGAAACATAGGACAATCCATTCAAGGTATAGGTGGAATGGTGAAACAAGATCATGCTGAGATCTTGAAGGTGAGCTCATATGTTCTGTTTTGATTTGAGAATGTGTGTTTATACATTGATATGCAGGTGATAGCATAAGAAGGTGTGAAGGTTGTAGCAATCTACAGCAAGGAGTGCTCAATTGGTTCCAAAGGAAATAACCAGAGAGATGCTAAAAGACTGAGCTCAAAGGAGAGAAGCTTAGTGAGGCATTTGTAGCAAGAAGGAGACTTGTTACTGCAAAGGTATTATTGTAGCTCACAAAGGTAATTCCACAAAGGATGTGGGTAGAATTACCTTGGTAATGAAGGAAGTTGGTAAGACTTTCTAAGTGAAAGAGGAGGTGGTCAGAACCAAGTATTTCATTGTGATTGAAATACAAGAGGACAATTGTGTTCTTGAGAAGTGCAGATGAGTTGAAGCCTAGAAGGAGTAGAGAGAAGTGCTCAAAGGAGCTTCAGAGATAGAGAACCAAGGACTTTCCAAAATACCAAGTAGAAAGGAAAGCTTGGTGAGGTAAGAGGCAGCAAGGAGGATTTGTTGTTGCAGAGGCTTTAATGCAACTCATAGTGAGTGAGTAAGGAGCTCATGAGAAGAGAATAGAAGAAGATGGCTACTGATAGTCATAGTAGAGGTTTTGAGGAAGATCACAACAGAAGAAAGATGAAGAAAGAGGATGCCAAGGCAAATGGAAAGAGGATGAGTCAAGAGGAAATTGACAAAGAGATTACAGAGTTAAAAGAAAAACTTGATGCATTAAGGAGAATACTAGAGGAAAACCGCAGACAAGGTTGGAACTTGAGGAAGCATCCAGTGAAGTGGAATAAGATGCAGAGAAGGCTACAACAAAAGCAAGTAAAGTGGTTGAGGGAAAAACTCAAGGAAGTTGAGTTGGAAATGGAAGAGTCCATTTGTGAACCAGAACAGGGAGAAATTATGGGAGAAAGTGAAGACTACACTGAAGCTAAAAAATGGAGATCAAGTGAAGATCTCATGGACTATTGGGATAGTTCAAAACAACATGAGGAGATGCTGACTAAAGATGAAGACTTCAAGATTGAAACTTCAAGTGAGGCCAAAGGGTCACATGGTCTTAAATCTGACAATTTGTGTATGTTTGCAGGTGAAACATGTGAATAAGGACAATTTGTTGATATTGTCGTAAAGGAGGAAGAAGAAAAGTAGAATCTAAATTTTGTTTTGGAAGAAGATGAGATAGATAGATCTCATATACATTTGGGGAAATATATCAAGCAACCAAGTGAAGGGCTTGAGGATATTGAAGAGGAGACCATCAAAGAATTTCTGAATCATATGAAGGATTTAGAACAACAAGGAGATATGATGGTTGAAACATCAAGTAGGACCATAGGGTCTTATGTTTTTAAGACGGATAGTTTGTCTATGGATGCAAAACAAATGCAGGAGAATTTTTATGCAGATGGTAAGACAAGGATAGCTCTTGGGGAAGATAAACAACAAGAGATTGAAGGTGAACTTGAAGAAGGGACTATGTTAGTTGAAAACATAGTAAACGATCATCAATCCACCATGATGATAGGCACAATGGAAATAGTTATGGAAGCTGTTGAGATAGTCAAGGAGAAAGAAGGACATCTATTGGAAGATATTAAGAAGAAATAAGTCTATGCAAAAGACTTAGCAAAAGGAAAAATGACATCTGATGAATTCTCAATAACAAAGGAAGACATGGAAAATTGTGTGAAATCTCCAAATTCTACTCCAATTGAAATTATTGAGTTATATAGACAATTAGACTTTCAAAGAAGGGAGTTGGAAAAATAGAGGATAGGTGTTCAATATAGATCGCTGAAAAAGGAAGACAAAAATATTGTCATGAATGACAATCATAAGAAAAAGGAGATGGTAATGAAAGTTTAGCAATTTGACACTGCAAAAGAAGGAGTTTACTACAGTGGGCAAGAGTAGGAAGACGTCATTAGAGCAGATGACGTGGAAGAGGGACTAGTTGACAGTCTCATGAGTTCTTTTTAAAATTCAACACATCATACTGATGTGGTGATATAGGAGAAAGAAACAGAGCAGTAAACTAAATTGTTGCCAAAGGAAGATAAGGCACAAAAGTCTTATGTTTTTTATTTTAACAAGTGTTTTGTGAGTGCAGGTTTTGTTGCAAATGCTAGAGGAAATTTGGCACAGATGAGCAGCCAAATAAAGATGAAAGAAGAAGATTATATCGAAGAATTTAATCCATGGAACAAAGATTCTCAATTGCTGGAGAGAATGCTGGAAAATCAGAATTCAATGCAAAAGTTAGATGTTATAGTGGAAGATATCCTTAAAGATATTCAGGAAGTTTGGGTGGAAGCAATGTCTATAATGATAGCCAGAGCAAGAGAAATGTCTAGAATGGTAGCAAGATAAAAAGTAGAATAAAATAAACAACAATTTGAAGAGTTAATGGACAACAACAACAGCCTAAAGTAGAGAGAAAGAGACAGAAGTAAGTGGTAAAGCATGGACCAGTCCAAGGATGTACTTGAGACAAAGATTGAAGAAATGTGGTAGTTAATGATGAAGTAGTCCATATGGAGGAAAATGATAGTAACAAGAAGGATGATCAATCAGAGCTTGAACCTGATTGACAAGGAAAGGAAGATGAAACAGAGACAACGAAAATACAACTGTAGCAAAGGAGTAAAGCATTTGGGCAAGTACAAAACAAAGTATTGGATCTAGTAAGACAAAGATCAGAAGACACATGATCAGGAGATCATGAATATTTTCTACTTTGGGAGTTTGATGTAGGAGCATTCAACCCAAGAGAAAATCATTGTAATTAAGTAGACATAGGAGGTCATGTGTTTTAAGAAAGTTGGATTCCTAAGTGATGAATTAATGTAATATTTAGGCTTTTAAGTGATTTAATTAGATAATGTGAGATGTTTGTAAATGCTCTCAAATAAATGAGAACATGAGTGGTTACTAATGACAAAAGATTGAAAAGTCAATTCGGACTCTTAAAATAGTTCAACGATTCGAGGAACTAAGGAGAGCTCTTAGGAATTAAATGGAGATTAGAAGTGGATGTAGAGGATAGAGGATTTAGGAGTCAATTCAGTAGATTTAGGATTCAAACTAGGATTAATTCAATGAACCTTTCTGGGATAAATGTAAGCCTATGGGAAAAGTAGAGGAGGAGGTCGGATTGGGCCTGTGTGATGTTAGAGTTGGTCTGGTCAGTCCTCCATTAGAGATCAAAAATATTTATGCATTTCATGTTTAGGTGTCCCGCTCCATTCTCCCAGCTGCATTTCGCTAGGGGCATGCCATAATCTGATGGAGAAGGTCATGATATTCATTCCCCCCCATGTCTAGCTCCTGCTGGCTCAGGTCTTTTGTCAATAATCATCAAAGTCCATGACAGTCAAGGTCTGGTCCTTTAAAGGACAAAGGTCATTTTGAGGTCTAGGTCTAGGAATTCATCAATTTGGTCTTTGAACATTTCCAGTAAAGCCATGCAGGCTAGAGTGAGGCCCTTACACAAGTATGGTTCAACTTTCATCGTCATGTGGATAGACTTCGATTCTTCTTCAAAACCCTGTTTTGAAGAAAAGTCAAATAGTGTCATTTATGACAAAATTTTCAAAAAAGTTGCCAGTTGATTTTTTCAGATGCAGTCATGGTTTCCATGGCCAAATGTCCTATCGTGCAATCCCTGCAAAGAGTGCCGAAAATTTCATCATTTGAGCTAAAATTTCAAGGGGAAAGTGAAAATCAGTGTGTTTTAAAGTAAGTGAAAAAGTGCAAAACATAACATTAGAAAAATGGGTTTTTGAAGAGGCAAAAATTAAACCCATCTCTTCTAAGGCTATATATAATTTTTTTTTATCAAAACCAAAGGCATTGTGCTATTACAAGCCTTGGAGAAGCATTGTGAAGGTGTGAGTGTGCATTGGTGAATGTTTGAGTGCGTTGGAGGTGGTTTCAGAGGGCATGACACATATACCTAGGAGCGCGGCGCACAAAGAGGGTGTGGTGCACACGCAGCCTGCACACAGTTCAATTTTTCTAAGGGCGCGGCGCATACCCAGAGCGCAACACACTAGGCTTTGCGCGTGGCGCACAGACAAGGGTAAAAAACAAGTGCCCAAACACTTCAAAATTTTGGTGAAGCACACCAAATTGAGAGGTAGGCCTTATGACATCCCTTGCTCATCAATTTTTTTCAACGATATGGTGTTTATAGAGATGTTTCAATGCCACCAAAATGTATAAAATCAACCATAAGAAATCACCAGGAAACATGATGGCTAGGGTTGTTAAAATGTGTTGTTAGTGCCAAGGTTTCACTCCACTCACCTTTTCCCCCTCACCTATCATTTTTCCCATCCTCCCTTTATCATTTTTCCTAAAACCCCCACCCTAAATTACTACCAAACCCTCTCCCCTATCCCTCCACTATTTGGTCAACACAAAACCCCAAACCCTACCTTGTTAAAACCCCAAACCCTACCCTATCAAAATACCCAAACTCCTCCCATATGCCTAAACAAATTTCTCCCTATAACCCCTATTCCCATTACATCACTCCCTTCCTAATACTCCCTGTTTCATTGTTCCCCTTGGTGATAGATATCACAAAGGTACCTAGCCTCACACCATCATCAAAGAGCAGCCTAATCACAGTCCACATTGCAGTCATGACATCACAACATTCGTCTGAGTAAGAGATGGAGACACAGAGCGACTCATCCTTAGAAGAGCAGGCTTCCAGGAGACACCACAAGAGTGGTAAACATGTCAGGGATGAACCCACTACCCTCACCGAGTTACAAGCATGCCCTCCATGTCATGCTTCCAACACCTATCATGTTTTGAATTTTGTCAAAGGGTGGCAAATGTTAGAGTTCATCATGAGTTGGCCCGTTTATTTGTGCTTCATCTACATGGAGGTCAGTCTATCTTGGCCGGGGTCACTTTCACATTGACACCGGAAGCTATATCAATGGCAACAGGTATACCAAATGTTGGAGAATAGTGGCATAAGAAGAAGAAGGTTGATAGGCAATACTATGAGCCTTACATCAAGGATAGATTCTTGAATGTGTTCACAAGATTTTTTCCCTTCAGATATTTGAAAGATGAGAATGCTCCACTCATGAGATTGATCAAGAAATACTTCAGCTGTGAGGGGAGGTTCTCTCGACTGTATGCCTATCACATCCGGTTGCTCATGCACTTCACCAGGGTGAGGATGATGAACCTCCTGTTTTTCATATGCAGGAACATAGAGTGGATGAACACCTTCATGCTGCATAAGACCCCCCAACAGCAGCTTAAGAGTTTGTTTCACTTTGCTCTTATCCGGATTTTAGTAGATCATCAGTTGGGATTGCAGGGGATTACTTGGGAGGACTTCATCTCCCGTGATTTCTTTAGCACATCACAGGTACTATTAGAGCCTGATCAGGAGTTGGGTGGTCCTTCTCATCAGCATGAGCACCATGAGACCATTACCATGCCAGTTTTTGTTACATATCAGAGAGGCAGTAGGCACTTGTTTGCAGCAGCAAAGAGAGTGTTATCTCCACCGAGGGTGGAAGGGGCCTTACTTCCGGCATCAGCGACACAGGTACTGGACAAGGGCAAGAAGCTTGTGCATGATGAGGGGCCATCAGGTGTGCAGGAGACCGATGTCACCCTCATTCAGGATGATGAGGCAGAGGCAGAAAATGCCAAACTTAGGATGAAAATTCAGGAGCAGGACTCGAAGATCCAAGACTTAATACTCAATATGGAGAGGGCCAGATGGATTATCAAGTATGGGCCAGATGGCAATCATTGAGTTGCAAAGCATCCGTGAGAATCGACAAGCTGCCCAGCAGAGGAGGATCTAGATCACTACCTTGGAGCAAGAGATCAACAACAACCACGAGTATTGGTTAGAGCGGGTCAATATACACCTGGAGAGACTGTTGGAGAAGGCCAATAGGGACAAAACCATATTGAGGAGGATGGCTTGTCATTACAGGGCACAGAACATGAGCGCAAAGGCTCGAATAAGGAGCTTGAAGGCCAAATTGAGCAAAGCAACAAAAGAGGCAAAAGAGCAAGATCGGCTTCGAATCTTGGCGGAAGATTCTGTGGCCCAGCATAGTGCCTCTTAGAGAACCTCCAGCCCAAATTTCAAGAAATTTGGGACAATTTTGGTCACATGAGAATTTTTTGACACAAACACAGGTTTTTTCTCTATACGCGCCACGCCACCGGCGCGACGCGTAGGATTGGGAGCTCAAAATGAGAAATGGTTTAAATTTTTGGATTTATCATGCAAAATCACAACTACTGGAACTCGAGAAAGAAACTTGGGCATGATTTGAGTCTCCAGGAGGTCAAAAACACCCAAAAAATGGCCTCACTGCCCCTATTTTGACACACAGGAAGCAGTCTTGGGAGAATGAATATTTGGAGTGGAAAATGAGCTCCAAATTCAAAGAATTCCACTTGGGTTGGGAATTAGACAGGACAGGATTTCCAACGAGCACACTTGGACACGTTTTGGACTCCTACAAGTGCCTCAAAACTGGCCTCAAAGTGGCGCAATGAATACAGAAAGGGGCACGACGCATATAGGAAAAAAGGCCCAAAATGCCTCTGTTTTGCGAAATTTCACTCCCTGACTTTTCATAAGTGGGCCCCCTCATCTACACTTCATGTTTTCGGCACCACAGGTAGCATATAAAGTATTTTCACTCCAGATGGACATCTATCCAAGTGGCAAAGGAAGGCAAAGGGTCACCCAAGCCATTTGTCTTGTTTGTGGCACTGCACCTGTAGCTGATGTTTGGCTCTCCACCTTTATTTTGTAATGATTTGAGTAATTCCCCAACCCTTGGGCATTCTATCTCTTCATGGCACATTATATATATTGTATGTAAACTATTTGCAAAGGGTTGGTTGACTTGTAACTTCTGGGAGACTGTGGGAAGGAAACTCTGTTTCTGCATTGTATATTTTTTACAGAGGTTTAATGAAAGGCAGTGGCTCTGTTTCATGAGATTCATGTGGTTGTGAGTGTAGAAAATGTGTCTCTTATGTTTCATATGTATCTTGTTATGTTTCATAGTTCATTTCATATTCATTTCTAGTGAAATTTTCTAAGTTAGCTAAGGTAGAATTCAATTTTATTGCTCTGCCTGTGGGAAAATTTCATGTTCAGTGTTCATTCTTCTGTTGAAAAGGATTCATGTTGTCCATGCCTTTTCACCCTCTTAATCAATCTCTCCGTTACACACTATCTTAAACTATATTGCTAGGGTTTTCCGCCTATCTTGACTCGCGAAGTAATCTGTGCCTTTGTATTAAGTTCTCTATTTATTGAGGTCCATTGGTCCCATACCATCCCAGAAACACAGTCATTCATAAAAATCACTTCTTGTGTTCATATTCACTTACTAGCCTAAGATAAATAGTTCACTGTAAGTCATCTTAGGACTTTTCGTTTATCTATTCACTAAGTGTGACTCGGAGAGAGCCCTCTCCTGTTCTGGTAAGGCTAGCTACCATACTGAGTGTGGTTTGTGGTTACCCTGAATTTTGCCTTTTTCAGCCTAAGGCTGATTTAGGTGCTAACATAGTGGCGACTCCACTAGGGAACAAAATCAATCCCCTTACTTCTTAATAATTCTAAGCTTCCGGATGATAATTTTAGGATTTGATAGGCTGAGTAAAGTTGGTTGTGTCCTTTGATTTTTCTCAATAACATGCTGGCTTCTAGAAGATACACCAGAGCTAATCCAGATCCCGACCCTCTGCACATCTATGAAAATCCCAATTTGATTTCAAGAATTCGTTGTCAAGAAAGCTTTATATCCCCCGTGCTCAAATCCCATTCATGCCCGAACATTTTTGAGTATATTGAAGAGCTAGACTTTGATGAGCAGTTTGAATTATCGTTGTTCGAAACCAAGTCTGAAAGAGCGGTTGACTCTACTGTCCAAAATCCACAATTTCTTGTAGACTTGGAGATGGAAAGGGCTAACTGGTCTATTGATAACTACATAGTAGCTCAGCTTCAAACCCCAATTGCTAGCCCCTTAAAGATTGTGCACACTCCTCCAACACCTTCGAGGACAAATCCACCAAGAGTGATGGCTGCTCGTTTTGCACCTCTTGTTTTGCCTCAAGTTTTAGATGATATGCCCGCTGATTACCAAAGAAAAATCCCATTTTTTGACTGCACTCCTAATGGCATTACTGCTCAGCAACATGTGGACAGAATGGAAGATTTCTATGAACTTCATGAGATCGATGCGGAGAATGTGGCAATGAGACTCTTTGTACAGAAATTTGCAGGTGAAGTGAGGAAATGGTTCAGAGGTTTGCTGGCTACTCATATCACTACCTTGGCTGACCTATAAAGACAATTTTTAAACCACTTGGAAGTGAAGAAGAATCCTCTTTAAATTCTGGCCGAATATGAGCAAATCAAAAGAAACGCTGGTGAGTCGGTCCAAGATTATTGCACTAGATTCAATACAGTTTATAATGAAATTCCAGATAATCTAAGGCCACCTGTGGGACTAGCTATGTTGAAGTTCTTGGATGGTTTTGATGTTGACATGGCTTATCAATTGAGAGAAAGAGAACCGGCCACAATGGAAGACATGCATAAGATAGCGGTAAGCGTTGAAGCAAATCTGTTGACCAAGAGAGCTAGAGAAAAAGCAGAGAAGAAGGTCACTGCAAAGGAAGAATCTTCCTCGGTAGATCAGCTACTTTGGAAGGTAGAGCAGATGCTTGAAAGAGTGAAACTTGACAAACCAAAGCCACAAGTTAGAAATCCTAACTTCTGTGGCCAGCAACAAGCACAGTATAGAATAAGACAGAGAGACCAGCGAGCCTAAGAGCCGATTGCACAACAACCAGTACAGACACCTTTGCAGCAAAATTTTTTGCATGGACCAGAATCAGATGAAGACAGGAATGTAATAGGCAAAGAAAATCACCTCTTTACTCCTAATGATTTGCCTACTTATCTCACTGAAGAGGAGGAGTATGCAGAGAATTCAACTGCACACAAAGATGTAGATTTCATTCTAGCAAGCGACACCAGCTTGGAGGAGGAATCAGATGAATACCAAAGAGGCTACATGAATTATTTATCCTCCCAATAGCAGCGATATTCACTTAGAAACAGAGATTTTCCGGTCATACCCATTCAGGAAAAGAAGGATGTTGAACCGTGAAAGAATGATTCAACAGCCACACAAAGGAAAGGAAAGGAGGCGGTTGATCCAGAGAGCAGCAAATCAACATCAGCAGAACCATCACATCAGCAAGTTGCATCGAAATAAAAGGAGAGGAAGGAAATCCCAGTCAAAGAGGTAGAAAAGATTCCCGCTTTCAATTTAGAGAATGAGATTTCTAAATTGAAGATATCCATCCCCTTGACTGAAATAATGAAGAACAACAGTTATAAAGGACAAGTATCTAAAATGTTGAATTTGGACCCAATGTTCGACATGGTGAATGTCGAAGATGATCAACCTGAAATGATTTTTGGGCCAGCATCAAATGGTGAGTCTCTTGATAGTGATGTGCCACCTTTTTACATCAGTTTAAGGTTTCACAATTTTGTGTTACATAATGCCATGTTCGATTCCAGAGCTTCTCACAATCTCATGCCCAAGGTAATCATGGATAAGCTTGGTCTGGACATCACCCAACAATATCATGATCTCTATTCGTTTGATTCCAGCAGAGTAAGATGTACAGGTCTCATCAAAAACTTGGTTGTGAGTTTGGATCAGCTCCCAATGGAGTTTTGATGGAGGTTGTGGTAGCAGACATTCCTCTAAGGTTTGGCATGCTTCTTTCCAGGTCTTGGGTAGCGAAACTGAAAGGGACACTACAGCTATATTTATCCTATGCAATGGTTCCAATATTTGGACAAATGAGGAAATTGTATCGGGAACAAAAAATGAAGTACATGATCACAAGCAAGGAGAAACCAATAAATCATCCTATTAACTATGTACATACAGATTTAGATTCTTTTGTGTTATATTCAGATAGCTTAAATGATTTAGATAATCAGTTGGTAGAAGCAGATGATATTCCAGAAATAACAGAAAATTTTAGAGAAATTTTGAAGAAAGAAGAACAAGGATAGCAGAACACTGTTGGGCAATCAGCTGAAAGCAATGGACAACAAGCAGACAAGGCACAACAAATAGATTTCCAGCACTTGCAAGAGGAGGAAGAAGGTTTGTGGACCATGGATTTCGATGGAGCAGTGGGAAATGATGGCGCTGATATTGGAATTTGGGTACGAAGTCCTTTCTCCGCCCCAAACAAAGTCCCCAGTAACGTGCGGGTATGCTCTGACAAGCTGGCTTTTGAATGTTCAAATAATGAAGCTGAGTATGAAGCTCTGATTACTAACCTAAAGATTCTAAGAAAGCTGAATGCTAAGAGGATTTCAGTATATGGCGACTCCGAATTTGTTATCAAGCAGGTCAGAGGTGAATATCAAGCAAAGCATCCCAAGATGCGGGCCTACCATAATGCAGTCCTAGACATTTTGAAATTATTTTCAGAATACACCTTAACATGTGTGCCTCGTATACAAAATAGTATTGCTGATGCTCTTGCTAAGGCAGCGAGTAGTTTGAAAATCCCAATGAACTCTAGCAACAAATTCAAAATTCATGTCAAGCATCGTCCAACTGTTCCAGACAATCAGAGATATTGGCAAGTGTTCCAAGATGATGAGGAGATTG
>APFE030053754.1:1321-25705 GCA_000404065.3 Pinus taeda
CAATAATAATATAAAGCCACAAAAATAACAATAGAGAGATTCTATGGGGCACAGTAATAACAATATGGGGATAATAGGGGCACAACAATATTAATAAGGGGTGCAACTACAATATCAATGGGGTAATCACTAGTATTATAGGGACCCAACAATCTATCAAGGGAATTAGAGTCCCTTGAGAGATGGCACAAATGTGCTCAGCTACGAGGTAACGTGCTTGGCGTAACAAGGTAAGCTAATTGGTATATTGTTATATTTATTTATACATTGACAATTATGTGTCGATGGTAGTATGATGTAGGGAATTGCATGGCAAGAGAGGTTGCCATGAAATATTGAAGAAGGCTCATGTTGAGCTTTCCATGGGAACCATGGGATTGAGCATTGGTGTCTATTGTTAGTCTTGTTATTGGTATTTTACAATTTTATTGTGCTTGACTTGCAGTTTTGTTATGTTTAGTGCACGATCATGCCACTATGTTTGTGGTGTCGTATTGTTATTGGTTTTCATGGTTTTCTTCTTGTTTGTTCCTTGTGCTTGCCTTTTAAGTTTTGATTTTTGAGAATTGGTTGGGAAATAGGAAAGTTAGCGTACTCGTAGGGAGTTGAATGAAATCCAATAGGCAATGTAAGACTCAGATGAATCTGGTGCATGTATAAGGGCAGTTAAAGGCAAGAGTATGTCAGCTAGTTGGACTGGTTGGATCCATTGGTGTAAATGGGTGATGGCAGGACATTCATGAGAAAGGTAATCAAGAAAGGTGAAGCAAATGGATTTGAGGCATCAGATGCCTCGACTCTATTGGGAACAATTGCTCTCAATGTTATGCATGGTGTGCATAGATAAAGGAAGTTCTCTTAACCTTGACCTTGATATCTAGTAATTATGTTGTGATCATGATTGCTTTATGATAATGTTTATATGCATGTATGTATGTACATTGTTATCTAACAAGGTCATCAGGGATCATGATTGTTTTATGTTGATGATTATATGTATACATGTATGTATGTATATATGTCATGTTTGACAGGGTCATCATGGATCATGATTGTTTTTATGCTAATGTTTATATGTATATATGTATGTATGCATACCATTTCCTGACAGGGTTGTTAGGGATCATTCTCATGGAGGAATGATTTCTTATGCAGGTGAATGGCATGAAGAGGTTCTTGGTCTTACGAGGAATCAATTGGGAAGAGTAGCCCTAACAAATCTATGAGGTCAATACCATGTGGTTATGAGTTGATATTATGTGATTATATTATGTATATGTTATGGGCAGGCTATATCGAGGGATACTTCAGCAAAATGAAAGCAGTGTGGTTTGCGACATGCTGGGACAAGCATGGGTAAGACACTCGAAGCAAGGTTGCTTGGTAGAGACAGTGTGGTTTTGGATGTGGGGTACTATTGTTGTGCATATGTTGTATATGTTGTACATGTTGCATCTGTGATGTTGTGAGCATGCGATGTTGTGTATATATAGTTTGTGTACATGTTGTTTATGCAATGTTATGTACATGGTGGTACAGATAGTGTTGTGTGAATATTGCATATGCAGTGCTAGGTATAGATGGTGCTATGTACATGTTGGACATGCAGTGTTGTGTACATATTGTATTGTGTGCATGATGGATATGCGTTGTTGTGTGCATATGGTGTTGTGTACATGTTGGATATGGAGTGTTGTGTACATAGGGTGCTATGTACATATGATGTTGTTTGCATGTTGTACATTTGGTGCTATGCACATATGGTGTTGTGTGCATGATTGTACAAGTGGTGATGTGAGCATGTAGTGTCGTGTACATGTTGTACATATGGTGTTGTGTGCAACTGGTGTTGTGTACATGTTGTGAATATGGTGTTGTGTACATGTCGTGCATGTGGTGTTGTGTACGTCTCATGTTGTGTACAAATTGTACAGGTGGTACAATGTACATGTAGAGTTGTGTACATGTTGTGTAGGTGGTGTCATGTACATCCGATGTTGTATATACATTGTGCAGGTGGTGCGTTATACAGGTGGTACTGTGTACATGTTGTACATGTGGTACTGGTGTACATGTGGTATTGGTGTACATGTCGTACATGTTGTGTTATGTACATGCGGTACTATGTATGTGCATTGTGTAGTTGGGGTATCATGAATTATGTAATCGTTGTGTTGTACTCTATGTAGTACATGTATTGTGTTGTGTTGTATGCCATGTGTAGGTACATGTATTGTAGTGTTGTACATTGGGTATAGATGTATTGTGTTGTGTTGTACATCGGGTGTAGGTGTATGCATGTGTTGTGTTGTGTTGTACATCGGGTGTAGGTGTATGCATGTGTTGTGTTGTGTTGTACATCAGGTGTAGGTGTATGCATGTGTTGTGTTGGGTTGTACATCGGGTGTAGGCGTACGTATGTGTTGTGTTGTACCCTAGGTGTACGTGTATGTATGTGTTGTGTTGTACCCTGGGTGTAGGTGTATGAGTTGTAGGTCAGGTGTAGGTACATGTATTGCATGGTGTTGTATGCAATGTGTAGTTGTTTTTGTGTGATGCACATTGTGTATGTGCACATGGTTAAGGAGAAGGCACTAGGTGTTTGTTAGGTGTGGAAACCGATGAGGAGTGCGTACAGAATAAAGACAAAGGTAGAAGTTAATGATTGATAAAAGGATAAGTATCAGTATTTTATTTCAGTTTTATTATGCATGAGATTTATGATTCTGGTCTATAATGATTACATGTGATCTATGATTTTGGTTTATGATGGTTACATGTGATTTATGATTTTGATCTATGATGGTTTTTTTTTGAGCTAACCTGATGTAAGATGTTTATACATGATGATTTGGTCAAATATGCTAGTTTGACTTATTGTGATAATAAGCAAATAGAATTGCAAGTGTACCTTATTAACAGGCCACCAATGAGGTATGATTTGAAGTTATTTCAATTTCTTTTGAATCTAATGGAAATTATGTGCTCGGTACAGGAAAGCGTGAAATTGCTAGTTGGGTAGTTGAAATCGATTACAAGCATTAGCTACAACAGTGAAAGGAATTGAAACAGGCAGCAGTATGCTAGTAATGTACTCCAGGAGTAGAGCCATTGTGGGACACTGGTACCCGATAGTGTCCATTGATTGCCATGAGCATGTTATGACCGATATGATGGTTTTGAGGCAAGGATATGCCTTGGTTTTTTTATCTTTCGATGTGAGGAAGCCTTGCCAAAGGATGGAATGTCAAGGATAGGGTTGCCAACAGAACTTGGAAGGTGACTGACTGCATGGAAGGGATTACCAAAGTGCCCAAGGGACTGCGTAGTAGAGAAGGGAAAGCTGAGGATATATTTGTTTTGGTCATTAGCATTGTCAGATGGAATCAGATGCACATCGGGAGTGCACCCTGGAACAATGAGTCAGTAACTATTCACTGAAAGGATAAGTGGCACAAGATTATGGCATTGGACATTCGATGCAGTTTTGACTTTGACGATGGATTCTGGACTTCTAAGGAAGGAGGTGGATCCTGGTATTACTTTGAGGGTGGAGGTGTGAGCCTCTGGATCCCCTTGTTGTCGATGCAAGCATAATATCCTTTTATTTGTTGGTTGAGAAAATGTGCATATGTGTATATCAATGTAAATATTGTATAGAGCTGGATTTATAAATCTCCATAGACAACATGGTTATTTGTTGGTTGAAGCAAAGGTGTATAAGTATATGTGGATTCTAAATGTTGTAATGAGCTATGTTATAAAGCTCCAGTAAATGGTATGTATGTCATGTTTTCAGCAGGATTTCATTGTAAATACTGCAGCTAGTTATGTTATAAAGCTCCATGGGTAGTATGTTTTGTTTTCAGCAGTCTTGTTGGTTATAGGTGTCATTGAACACCGATGATGGTGTTCCCCCGGGGGGGGGTTTGTAACAACCATGGTGAAAATTCCATGTAAAAATATGTAGTGCCACGGTGATGGGACACGTATTCCAAGTTGAATGGTGGGAAAGACATCCTAGTGGGTGTTCATTCGGTTTATTATGGCTAAGGAAATTGGCAAAGGAAATGGAAAAGGATTTGGAAAGGCAAGAGGCATTAATTGGCATATTATTTATGAAAATAAAGGAAATTAGGAGAAAAGGGAGGTGAAAGGTCACAGGTTGCATGTGAGGAGGAAAATGAAGGAAAATAATGGAAAATGAAGAAAATAGAGGCCTCATTAATAAAGAGGCTTCTAAGGATTAGTGGGTAAGCTATTGAATAGGTTTTCATGGAGCTCCCTTATATTCTCTCTCTCTCTCTCATAGTCTTGGATACTTAGAGTTTCTTGGAGCACTCTTGGAGGAGTGTAGCATACTTGGAGTTTTGGAACAAGAAGGTAGAAGAAGAGTAGGAAAGTGCAAGAGGACATCAGGATCAACAACTACAACGGGTTTTTCTTGCAAGTACCGAGTTGCATGTATGTTTTCCTAACTCGTTTCAGCATGCATGTGGTTTCTTGGTTATGATATATCATTAGCATGGAGGATTGCCTAGATTGATGGTGGATTTGCCTAGCCTTGCCATTTCCTAGATAGCCATGGAGTTTGTGGGTTTATTTCCTTGTTTTGTTTTGTTTGGTTCTCATGTTTCCTTAGCTTGGGTTGAGATACTAATTCCTAGAGCCTTGGTTGAAAAATGCTCTAAAGCCCTGTAACATCTTGGGTTGAGTTACTAATCCCATAGCCTTGGTTGGAAAAACGCTCTGGATCCCTTGGGGGGTTGAGTTACTAGTCTTGGAGCCTTGGTTGGACAAACGAGTGCCAGGCGACAGTTGTGGGTTGATTTACTAGTCCTAGAGCCTTGGTTGGAACAAACGCTTTAGAGCCCTGGATGACTAGGAAGGAGACCGATTTTATGATGGTGTTGGTGATGTTCGACCGCGAGGTGGAATCATTGTTTGATGGGTTGAGGTGGATGACCTCTGGAAGCCTTGGATGATTTTGGATTGATGTGTTCTATGAGATCCCACATTCATGCTTAGAATATGGCACGAGGGTGAATGGTTGAAGATAGATTTGGCTCAACCATTCTATGGTCTGGTGGAGTGTGGAAGTTCCATCCCAGGTTTGGATTTTGCATCATCAATATGAGAATATTTCTCCTTGTACTTCTATGAGAAATATACTGGTTGTATGTAGACCCTATGGCTATTGTATCCTTGGTATTTTTGTTGTTATTATGCTGGTTATGAATATGTATTATGGCAGTGGCTATGTATGGCTCCCATCATTTTTTTACTTATATATGAATGAACTATGTATCTATGACCTAATGGATGAACTGCAACTAAAGTGATAAGGAAATAATGCCTTATAGCAAATCTCAGATAAGTATGAGACCGCTATGCTCAGATCTGTTATTTACACCTGTAAATTACATATTTGTGATATGTTTGACAAAATGCCTGTCATCGCTAGTAGGGGTCCAATCAAGGTCTTATTCAATTAAGTGCATTAATATTATTATTTCCATGTTATCTTACTATTTTGAAGGTGTCATTCAATTTTGGGCAGTGACCTGGGCTCTAGGCTTGAATATGTGGCTTAAATCCCAAGGGTGCCAACACAAAACTGAGCAGAATAGTCCCTGGATGTTGGCTTGTAGGCCTGTGAGAACATCTAGAGGTCCTTGGACACTAGCATGCAAATAGCATGAGAGCGTCCAGAGGTCAAGTGGTTCAAAATGTCATTAGGACTCAGGGGTTGGTTGGTATAAAGGTTGGGTTGGTTCTTGAGGGTCCTAATGCTGATGTTGAATGTATGTATGATGTGTTTTCATCGATTCCACTTCCTTAACATGACTTAGGAGGTTGAATCATGTCATAGTGGCCTCTCATCACATTTTTACCCCGGTTGGGCAGTTTCTTAGGTAGATATAGGAGGAGGGTGTTACAAACTCATCATCCTCTATCATCTCCATCCATAATATGTCCAAAAGGCTACATGGTTTTAGCCCAAATATCGATGGGTGCAAAACCTTGAGCTTGGGTTTCAAGCCCACAAGGTCACTTGTGGAGCTCCTTCCTCCAAACCCTCAATCCTCAAGGCTTGGCATACCTCCTAGGCTACAAAAATCAACACTGATACCATGAAGATACCCATCCTCCCTTGTCGCTTCTAGTCTTTAACTAAGGCTTTCCACCATAATAATATAAGGGAGGGGAGACTGGGGACATCCTTGCCTTAGACCCTGTGAAGCCGAGAAGAAAGGAGTCGGGTGCCCATTGACTGAGGGAAAATCCAAGGAGCACCTGTACATTCTCTTATCCATCAAATAAAATCTTGCCAAAAACCTAATGGGTCAAGAATTGAAATGAGAAAAGAGTGATTTACTTGATTAAATGTGTTTGTCATATCCAACTTTATGACCATTCCTTTATTTCCCGCCTCCTTGTTGGAGAAAACTGCTTCCTAAACCAGGATAATATTGTCCATAATATTGAACCCACCTTGATTCTCTAATATAAAATAGGGAATCAAGGGCTTCACTCCATTGGCTATGATTTTAGTCAGAATTTTGTAAGATGCATTCCGAAGGGAGATGGGGTGGAATCTAGAGAAATTCATAGGGTTCGATTCTTTTGGGATTAAAGCCAAGCAAGAGGAGTTAGTACCTCCTCCCAGTTTTTTCTTCACTCATATTTGGTTTAACATTCTCATAAGATCAATTTTAATTAGGGGTTAGTAGGGATAGTAAAAGCTTATAGGGAAGCAACTCAAGCCTGGAGCCTTATTTGGATTTAATGATCTAATAACTTTAAGAGCTTCTTCCTCAACTATGGGTTTGATCAAGTTTAAATATAAAGAGGGGAAATTACCTTTGACATGTACCTGAGAAACTCGCTTTCCTAGTCCATAGAGATTTGCTCTACATAGTATAAATCCTTGAAGTGAAGGAACACTTCGTTCTTAATTCCCTCAAAGTCTGAAAATTTTGGCTTAACTTCTAGTGTGATTTATTTGACTCGATTTCACGCCTCCCTAACCTTTACATATTTGTGGAAGAAGGTAGTATTCAAATCCACTTCCTTTAGCCATTGACTATTGTATTTGAGTCGCCAGAGAGCCTCTTCATGTCGACTAGTAGAGAAAATATCCTTGGTCAAATCTCGTTCCTTTCGCATGTGCCATTCTTCTACTAGTGAGTCCTTTATCAATTTATAGTGGTTATCAATTTGTACAATTAATTCTTTCTTATTTTGACCTAGAGGTTTTAATGATTCCTTCAACCTTTTCCTGAGAGCCAGTTTGACGTTGTGAAGCTTGGATTACCAAACAAAAATTGGGGAGCCTTGAACTAGAATTTTCCATGCCTAAGAGATTAATTCCTTCACTCTTTCCTCCATGATCCATGTTGCATTAAATTGAAACAAAATTAACCCATAATTTGTTGCTTTATCTCTCTGCACAATGATTGGATAGTGGTCCAAGGCGCCATTGGATTTGATGGCAGATGAACAATTGAGCCCTTTTAGAAGCCAACTATTGTGGATCAAAAAATGGTACATGTGAGTTGCAATATGGTTGTCCACTACCCTCCTATTTTTCCAGGTGTACTTACCCAATTCCAAAATCACATTAACCATATCAAAACTTACTCTACCTTTAATCCTAAAAGACTTGATTCTACAAAAATTCCATCATAAATTGCTCAAATAAGAAACCTAAGGCTGTCATTGAGTCCATGACACTCAAAAACCCCGATCTAGGCTCTTCTTGAGGAAAAAAAGGTTAAAAATTGAGCAAGATATGCTTCTCCAAGCCAAGCTCTGTTATTTGTCCTGCAAATTGGAAAAACCTGCTAATTATGCGACAATTTCGCCTAGTACCGACAAGATTCTTGCTGTAAAAAGTGCAATTTGTTGCCTCAATAATTTTGCCAATAAGCCTATGCACCGGATCAGGGCCACATGGTGCCCATAGGGCTGGGGGCGGGGGAAGTTGCCAACCCCCGCCGACCAAGCCCTTTATTGCTATCGACATGGTTTTATGTTGTCCATAGGGCTAGGGGTTGGGTTCAATTGCCCGCCCCCTACCGCCGCAACTACTGGGTAATGGTCATATGGTTGTCAATGGGACCAAGGCTAGGGCCAACTACCCCGCCCTTGCCACGAACTCCCTGTCATGATCATACGTGTACCAATAGGTATGGGGATAGGGCCAAGTGCCAAACCCCATTACCTTGCACCCTGCGCCATGAGAATATGGGTGAACATGTGACTTGGGGCCATGGCTAATTGCCCAATGCATAAACCATTAAACTTTAAATTTAACTGGTGAACTATACGGTTAAGAACTAATTGGTGGTGTGATGGTAGGGTGTGAATTCGTTCCATTGGAAGTCGAGGGGTTAAACCTCGCCAAGGACTTCGGGCCTGCTATAAATTTGTTTGCCAATCACGAGACGCCCTCTCACTAGGCCATGTGGGAGCCTCTGATTGGGTCACCTCATATCGTATGAACCAAGCAAACTGCGCCAAATGCACTCGTACGAACATGCCACATGTCAAGACCTTATTGGTCCACTACCAACCGTACCCTACACAGTCAGCTGATGATGTCAGTTGTACAGACTTCCCAGTAAGCAGCCCAGTCAACCCTGTTGTTGACTTTTTAACTATTGGTCAAAAAATTCAGGACATCATAACTTCTTCATACGACGTCGGATTGAGGCGATTAAAGTGTCGTTGGAATCAACAAGACAAACACTATGACTTGACATCAGTTTCAGGAGATTCCAAGCAATTTAATTTTTTAGCATATATATAATAATATATATATATATATATAAATATATATATATATATAATATAATATATATTATATATATATTAATAATATAATTATAGATATATTAATCTCTGAATCATACCTCCCCACTAGGAACTTTTTGACCTCCAAAAGTCTATTTTTACTCATCAAATAAGTGAAGGAAAATCTCATTAACTTTCCTGATCTCAATCCTTCTTGTTTTGTTTAAATTGGTGCCTTCGGGCTCTAATCAAGGTACTCCACCTTGCCTCTACATGAAGTCCTTATCTTCCTGTAAAGAATTAAGACACAATTATTCTAAACATGCAGGAACAAAAACTTTGATGGATGGAATCTGAACATTCTCTCTAAAACCTTCTTTATTTGGCTCAAACAAACTTCACCTTGAAGTCCTTCCTTGTTGAACCCAAACTTGATTTTCCACCTGGAAATCATAAGAAACTTAATGCTTGCCATGCACTGATGTGTATTTTGCTTTGTTGCCCTCAAGATGCACTTGTACTCTTAGATGCACTGGCTGCATTTGTTGAATGACATGCTTAGCTTTGTCCACATAATCTTGGTCATCTTCCAGACAACCTTTACCAAATATTAAATTCACAAACAAGCTTCATATCAAAACACTTGTTTAAGTGAGTTCTTGACACAACTGTAGACATATTGGATGAAATACAAATGATCATCCCAAAAGTCCCCAAAAACATGGACTTATCATCAAGCCAAAATAACATAACATGCCAAAGAAAACACACTTGTTGCAAATAAGTGATTGTACATGACTTCACTTTACAAATTACCCAAACGGGAATATACAACAAGTAATTACAATTTTACAGAGCAAACAAATTGTACAAGATAATCTACCCATTCTTTGCTTAACCGGGCCTATGGGATGTCTTTATGCACCCACTTTGCTTTGAAGGTTGTTTCAAGAACTACATCATTTTCCACTTTGCCACCTTTCACTTTCATTTTAAGGGATTGCATGATCTCTTTGTCTTTCTTGGGATGAAGTTCAGGATGGAGTTTCCAACACTTTTCAATCTGGTGCCCATTCATGCTACAATGGGTACAAAAATGCTCTCGCTTTCCCAAAGCCTTCATAATAGGGGGAGATTCCTCATGCTTTGTCCCAATGATTTGATCCATTATTTTGACCATCACCTTATGTTTCTTACAATCACCACACAATGGTCAGCTGCATCACAAAATGTGCAAAGAAACTTGTCCCATAAATAATCAAAATCACCAACATCTTTAAAATCCTCCTAACACTTATACCTGTCCTTTGGGTTGTGACTTTAACAATGAGGACTGGAGTTTGCATGTGCCTTGGAACATTCATCTCTCTTTGGAGATAATTTTCCAGCATCACTACCATCATGGTGTGACATATCATCACTTGATGACTTCTTTGCCTCAACAATTTTAGAGCACTCTCCAATTTCCCCATGACCATAACCCAGTCCTCCATATTGTGGTCGTTCCTTCACCTCGATAGGATTAGTGATACTTTGGCCATTGACTTTGAGGCCTCGTCCATCATAACCCATCCAAGTTAAAGCTTCATAACAATACCTTTGGTATGCTTTTCAAAGGCTACAAAAGATGTGTTATCAACATTACATGAAGGAGTAGAACTAGAAATGCTAATTACCTCCTTTGGCATATCACCCATCTTTTCTAGTTCAGATACTGATGAAGAAGTGCATGGTGACTCAAGCCAACCACTTTGACCAATGGGAACATAAGGAAATTTTTTTAGATGTTGACAAAACTCACAATCATCATTCTCAACATAGGGTCCACATACTATTTACGGACCATGTCCAGAAATTGGCTTTATCATAGAGGGATTCTTTGCTACTTCTGAAATGGAACTCTCACCATTCTGTTCCTCCACTACATGCTGCAACTATAGGCACATTTTTTCATTTTCTCCTCCTCTGCAATTTCAAGTACTCTCCTCAGCTCAACATTCTCCATTTGAAAAGATAGATTAATCTCCTCCAACTCTTGAAGTCTTTCACGCTTCAGTTTCTTGCCCATACTTGCAATTTGGTCAGAACCTGCTTTGATACCATCTGAGCTAGAAATGGGAGGAACACTCTTCCTATCAAAAACTGACCGTCCTCTAACAATTTGCAAGTTAACAAAATGGGTCTTTAAAGGTAAACAAGTTTCATAACCTCTTCAAGAATATGAGTTAAGTTTTCACATGAATTTATAAGAGAAACAAATTCACATGCATCTCAAGATGATAAACATGAAGAGATTATGACAAAGTTCACTCCTCTTGGGCTACGTCTCCGGGCCTAGTCCAACAACTAGACCACTATATTAATTTCAGTAGCAAATGAGTACATTACAACTTGTTAACAATAAAGTGGCTTGTTTCTCCTACAAACATTCCTCACTAAGAAAGATGACTCCCTACAACAAGTCATGAAAATGTCAACATAAAAAGGACTCTCACAAAATAGGTCCTTGTACTCCACCTGAAATGAAAAGCATAAACATGCAACTCCTTCACAATGAAGAGTTAAAAAGGGCTTCTCTCCTTAACAAGTTGAGAGAAGATTGAAAAGCGTTGCTCTATTGAAGTAATAACTGCCGTAGATAAAACCAGAAGACTGGAAAACCTCTAACTAGACTCTCTCCATGCTCAAATATGCCTCCAAACTGCATCAAAATTGACTCTGCCTCTAACACTAAAAGACTTGATTTTGTAAACATTCCATCATAAAGTGCTCAAATTAGAAAACTAAGGCTTCCATTGAGTCCAGGACACTCAAAAACCCCCATCTAGATTCTTCTTGAGCTAAAAAAGGTTAAAAATTAAGCAAGATATGCTTCTCCAATCCAAGCTCTGTTATATGTCCCACAAATTGGCAATACCTACTAATTGCGAGACATTTTTTTCCATTTTCTCAGTCTGTCGAGCAACAATTTTGCCCAGGACTGACGAGATTCCTGCTGCCAAAAGTGTATTTTATTGCCTCGTTAATTTTTCCAATAACCCTATGCGCCAACTCATGGCCACATGGTGCCCATAGGGCCAGGGCCAACTGCTAGCCCTTCTCGGCCAAGCCCTCCGTTGCTATCAACATGGTTTTTTGTTGTCCATAGAGTCGAGGGCCAGGGCTAACTGCCCACCCCTACCACTAGAACTCTTGGTTAACAATCATATGGTTATCGATGGGACCGGGGCTAGGGCCAAGTTCCCCGCCCCTCCTTCGAACTCCTCGGTGTGGTCGTATGTGTGCCAATAGGTATAGAGCTAGGGATAAGTTCCCATCCCCAATGCCTTCCTCCATTCGCCATGAGCATATGGGTAACACATGTTACCTAGGACCAGAGCTAACCGCTTGACCCATCCTCCCCAACGCATAAGCCATTAAACTTTAAATTTAGCTGGTGAACTATACAGTTAAGAACAAACTGGTGGTGTGATGGTAGGGCGTGGAGTTGTTACACTGCAAGTTGAAGGGTCGAACCCCACTGAGGCCTTCAAGCCTACCATAAATTTTTTGGCCAATCACGGGGTGCCACGTCCTGCCCTCTCATTGGACCATGTGGTGACCTCTCATTGGGTCACCTCAGACTGTATGAACCAATCAAATTGCACCAAATGCACCCTTATGAACATGCCACGTGTCAAGACCTAATTGGTCCACTACCAATCATACCCTACACATTTAGCTAATGATGTCAGTTGTATGGACTTCCTAGTCAACCCTGTTGTTGACTTTTTAATTTGGTCAAAAACTTCATAACATCATAACTTCTTCATACGATGTTGGATTGAGGTGATTTAAGTGTCATTGGAATTAGGATGACAAACATTATGAATTGATGCTAGTTTTGGGAAATTCCGAGCACTTTCATTTTGAGCGTATTTTTTATCTCCGAATCATACCTCCAACCATAGGAACTTTTGGACCTCCAAAAGTCTATTTTCACTCAACAAATAAGTGAGAAAAAAGCTCATTAACTTTCTCAATATCAATCCTTCTTATTTGGTTTAAATTGGTGCCTTCAGACTCGAATCAAGGTACTCCACCTTACCTCTGTGTGAAGTCCTTATCTTCTTGTCAAGAATTAAGGCACAATTCTTCTAAACATGCAGGAACAAAAACTTCAATGGATGGAATCTATGCATTCTCTCCAAAACCATCTTTCTTTGGCTCAAAAAAACTTCACCTTGAAGTCCTTCCTTGCTAAACCCAAACTTGATTTTCCACATGGAAATCATAAGCAACTCAATGCTTTCCATGCATTGATGTGTACTTTGCTTTGCTGAACTTGTACTCTTATATGGACTGGGTACACTTGTTCAATGACATGCTTAGTTTTGTCCACATAATCATGGTAATCTTCTGCACAATATTTACCAAAGATTAAATTCACAAACAAGCTTCATATCAAAACACTTGTAGAAGTGAATGCTTGACAAAACTGTTGACATACTAGATGAAATACAATTGCTCATCCCAAAAGTCCCTAAACAAATGGACTTATCATCAAGCCAAAATAACATAACTTGCCAAAGAAAACACACTTGTTGCAGATAAGTGATTGTACATGACTTCACTTTACAAAGTACCCAAATTGGAATATACAACAAGTAATTACAATTTTACAAAGCAAGAAAATTGTACAAGATAGTCTATCCATTCTTTGTCTAACCGGGCCTATGGCTTCTCTTTATGCACCCGCTTTGCTTTGAAGGCTACTTCAGGAACTACATTGTTTCCACTTTGCCACCTGTCTCTTTCCTTGCAAGGGATTGCATGATCTCTTTGTCCTTCTTAGGTCGAAGTTCAAGCTGGAGTTTCCAACACTTTTCAATTCGACATCCATTCATGCATAACCCTAGTGAAAATTCCATGTAATAAAAATAATAAAGGAAAAATAATAACCACGATTGATGGGACACATATTCCAAGTTGAATGTTAGGCAAGACATCCTAGTGTGGGTGTTCATCGGTTTATTAATGGCTAAGGAAATTGGCAAAGACAATGGCTAAGGCTTTGGAAAGGCAAATGACATTTTTTGCACATTTATTTATGAAAATAATGGAAATTAGGAGAAAAGGGAGGTGAAAGGTCACATGTTGCATGTGAGGAGGAAAATGATGGAAAATAATGGAAAATGAAGAAAATAGGGGCCTAATTGATAAAAAGGCTTCTGAGGATTAGTTGGTAACCTTTTGTCAATTCAATTTTAGAGCTCTCCCATTATTCTCTCTCTCTCGTACTCTTGGATACTCAAATTTTCTTGGAGCACTCTTGGAGGGTGTGGCATATTTGGATTTTTGGAGCAGGAAGGCAAAATGAAGAGTAGGAAAGTGCAAGAGGACATCAGGATCAACAACTACAACTGATTTCGCTTGCAAGTACCAAGTTGCGTGTATATTTTCCTCACTAGTTTTGGCATGCATGGAATATGCATGTGATTTATTGGTCATGATCTGTCACTAGCATGGAGGATTGCCTATATTGGCAGTGGATTGCCTAGCATTACCATTTCCTGGATAGCCATGGAGATTGTGGATTTATTTCCTTGTTTTGTTTTGGTTGGTTCTCATGTTTCATTAGCTTGGGTTGAGTTACTAGTTCCTGGAGCCTTGGTTGGACAAACATTATGGAGCCCTGTAACAACTTGGGTTGAGTTATTAGCCTTGGAGCCTTGGTTGGACAAACGCTTTGGAGCCCGACAATAGCTGTGGGTGGAGTTACTAGTCCTGGAGCCTTGGTTGGAACAAATGCTCTGAAGCCCTGGAAGTCTTGGATAGCGATCAATCTGATGATGGTTTTGTGATGTTCGATTGTGAGGTGGAATCATTGTTTGATGGGTTGAGGTGGATGGCCTCTAGAAGTCCTGGATGGTTTTGGATTGATGTGTTCTATGAGATCCCACATTCATGATTGGAATATGGAATGAGGGTGAATGACAAGAGAGATTTGGGTCAGCCATTCTACGATCAGGTGGAACATGGAAGTCGCATCCCAGGTTTGTATTTTGCATCATCAATATGAGGTTATTTCTCCTTGTATTTCTATGATTATTATATTGGTCTATATGTGGATTATACAATTGTGATTTCCTTGGTATTTATGTTGGTTATGTGTGTGTTTTATGATAGTAGCTATGTATGGCTCTCATCATTTTTACTAGTAAATGAATGAACAATGTATCTATGACCTAATGGATGAAGTGATAGCTAATGTGTTGAGACATCAATGTCTCTTAGTGATTCTCAGCTAAGTATGAGACCCCTATGCTAAGATATGTTATTTACACCTGTAGATTACATATTCGTAATATGTTTGACGAAAAGCCTATCATGGCTAGTAGGGGTGATCAAAATTGATCCAGAACCTTAACCGTAGTCAAGAACAAAGGTAAAGAACAAAGGTTAAGAGGTTAAAAGGTTAATATTGGCCTTAAGCACTAAAACCTTTGTTAAAGCGCAAAAACCTTTGTTAAGCTCAAAAACCTTTATAAAGCCCATTTTCTTTAAATTCTGAATTAAGCACATGGGCAGTATTCGGCCAAGCGGTAAACGGTATATCGTGCGAGTGAAAGGCTGGAAGCGGTAATCTACCAAGAGCATGCGATTCCACTCAGCGGTCGACACGTAGCAGGGCAAAACTACTTTTCTCGCGCGCCTTCAGTTACATATCGTTCGTGCATGAAATCTGCGCGAGATTGAGCAATGTTCGTTGGATTGAGTGGGGTCACATCAATGATGGAGATTGTCCAAGCAAGTTGGCCAACGGATGACACGAAAACCACTGGATGGACGGGATAGATCGACGGTTCAGGATTAACTCGATCACGAAAGCTCCATGGAGGATTGTCCCTAATCGCCAGGATTATATCGCACATATGTGCGCCCAAGAGTTACGATAATGCTAACGGCTACTTCTGACGGTAAGCCTGGCGGAGTGGCTAAAGTTTAGCGGATGTGCTAAGTTTAGTTGAATTCAGGTGTGGTTGCTAATATTGGTGGAGATACCACATAAAAGCACTCACAGAGTAGTTTTATAGGGGGAGTCCAGAGAGACAGAGGCAGAGCCCGCGAGCTAGAGAAACTCAGAGAGAGTGAAACAAGAGGCTCGTTAGACTAAATAGAGCCTTCTGAAGCTGATGGAATGATCCATAGAAGCTGAAGAAATCATATTCATGGATAATTCCATCCAAGAAGATTGATTCTGGAGTTCAGAGCCACCAGAGGTTGGAGGCAGTTGCAGGAGCTACTAGAGCTCATTCTCATTGATCCAACAGTCAATTCTGACCGTAATGAGCTTTCTGAATCCATTACAGGGATTTGCAGAAGCATCTGAAGACTTCTAAGGGTTAGGAAGCTACAGGGAAGTTTCAGACAATAAATGATCAAATGATCAGTCCATTGTAGGTGTTTGGTATGTGTTGGAGACAGAAGAAGAAGTTCCAGAGACAGTCGAAGAATTTTGAGGGAGTTAGTGCCATCCAAAAGCTCAAGTTAGCTCAGTGCAATGATTGAAGGAATCAAGTCCAAGAAAGCTTAGATCTGTTTGCGGAGTGAGAATAGCCAAGGATATAGATGGTTTTTTAAGCCCATTGGTTCAGTTCATAAACCTTTGGAGTTAAGTGTGGAACTTGTAAAAGAAGCTTTACCATAATCCCAAAGAGCCAAGTCAAGTTGACAAGAGCTCAAGGAGACGTAGCCCATGATATTAGGGTGAACTCCTAAATTATATTGTTGTTATGTGTGGTTATATATTTGCTGCATTTACTGTTATATGTGTTTAATATCAGCATGAACAAATAAGCACTTAGACAGTTAAAACAAAGACATACACCTATTTCAAGTACTTAATTCTGTGATTGTCAACATAAGTTAGATCATATATTTGTTAAGCTTTGGAATGGGAGGTTCTCGTAAGTATGCCAAGATGTTAAACCCTCATTTTAGATCAAGGGGTCCAGTCAAGGTCTTATTCAAGTAACTGCATTTGTACTGTCATTTCCCTTTTACCATATTGTTCTGAAGGTGTCATTCAATTATGGGTAGTGACCTGGGCTCTCAGCTTGAAAAAGTGGTTCAAATCCCGGGGACACTAGCACAACACTGAGAAAAATAGTCCCTAGACACTGGCATGCCTTGTCATGAGAGCGTCCAGAGCCTCCTGGATGCTGGAAGGCCTATAACATGTGAGCGTCTGGGGATCAAGTGGTCCAAAATGTTAGTGGGACCTAGGGGTTGGTTGGCAGAAAGGTTGGGTTGGTTCTTGAGGGTCATAATGTTGATGTTGAATGTTTGTATGGTGTGTTTCTGTCAGTTTTTCTTCCTTAACGTAAGGAGGTCAAATCATATCATAGTGGACCTCTCGTCACATGTTTACCCTGGCTGCCCGATTGCTTTGGTAGATGTGGGAGGAGGGTGCTACAAAGTGGTATCAGAGAATGGTTCACCCCTCAGACTAGATGGGTTGTGTGTGTTGTTCATGCATTCATGTCGGTTGCATGTGTGCCTCTTATGCTTGCATTCCATGTGCTTGTTGCATTTGCATGGTGTTAATCATGGTCGTAGTGATGTCGCTGTGTGAAGGTTGATGTTATTGTGGAGTGCATCGTTATGAGTATATGATTGGTTACATGTTGTTATATGTCGCTTGCATGTATCATTTTTGTATGCTTGGTTACATTCTTGTATGTTTGGTTACATGTATCATTCTTGTAAGCTTGGTTTCAAGTATTGTTAGTTTATGCTTGATTATATGTTTTTCTGTGTGAGTGTGGTTGATTACACATTGTGTACGCATGTTAAGGTTTGCATGTGGTCAAGTGTATAGTGATGTAATGGTTGTTGTCATGCGTGAGGTTATGGTATGTGTTGTTGATAAGGTCATGCATTGATGACTGGACCCTGGCTAGAATGATGGTTGCATGGTTATATGCTTATATGCTATGTTTCTATATGTTTTCATGATTATGTTATACATGTATCATGTTGATTTGTCGATCTTGCAGACAAGGTATCCTCCCAAGCTATACTAAGGTACGTTGGTTTATTATGATTTGGTTTAGCTAACATGATATACCTTACAAGAAGAAATATCAAATGGCTAGCAAGATGGTAGACTACAAGGACTCTCCCTATTAATCAAATGAGTAGTATGGTGTTGGGAATTCTTTCAATTTGGCAGATACACTGAGAAGCTTAAAGGAAGAAATAAGGAGTTGTAAGGTAGATAATGACAGGATCATGCAAACACAGGGGAAACAAGCAGAGGTAAATGTAATAATACTTCAAAGTTTGTCAGATTTACGGCGACAGGGACCATGTCGGATCAGCTATGAGTAAGAGGACATAAATAATGGGGCATATGGTAGTAGGTCGCATGGCAGTCACAAGTCAGATAGAGATGACACAGTTAGAGATGGAAAATAGTTGGACACTCTGGATAGGAGAGGGAATAAACATTGGTATTATTCTAGTTCTGATTCAGATAGGGACTATGATCATCATCGTTATCATCCTTACAGGAGGAGTGATAGGGGATACTTGCCAAATGAGTTTAAGAAAGCAAAGACACCTACTTTTGATGGAGAGATGAAGAAAGCACATGATACAGAGGCATGGTTGCTTGGCATGAGGAAATTATTCAGGTCACATGACTATTCAGAGAACATGAAAACCATAGTAGCTACATTTAGTCTCAAAGGTAAAACAAACATTTGGTGGGAATATGTGAAGAATGTTAGATGTATTCATGAGGAAGACTTGACTTGGAGTGACTTTGAGCTACTATTCAAAAAGAAGTATTTTTCAGAGAGATACTTTGATGAAAAGGCAAAAGAATTCTATGAGCTAAAGATGGAATCGATGATAGATGAGGAGTACACTAACAGTTTCTTGGAGCTACTGAGGTATGTGCCTTATCTCACAGAGGAGAAGGCCAAGATTCAGAGGTTCATTAGTGGATTACCAGTTGCATTCAAATACATGATTGATTTCGATTAGCCTAAATCATTGGAGGAGACCATCCGAAAGCTAAGGCATTGCTATGAGCAATCGAAGCAAAGATATGAGACTAAGCCATACTAGAAAGGTAATACAAGGAATAAAGGAAAATGGGACAAGAAGAGTGCAAGACCTCAGGGTATAGGTAATAAAGAGATTGTTGCACCATATAAGAAGTTTAATGCATTAGATAGAGGACAGGGACATTGATCTAAGGAGCAGAATAAGGAGCTCGTCCAGTGTTGGACTTGTGGAGGGGATCATCGCAGGAGAGATTTCCCACAATATTAGGGTGGTAAGCCTCAAATATATAGTACATAGGATGCACAGACTGTTGGGGATGTTAGTCAGAGTATTCCTCGTATTTATGCAACATTGGATAACAAACAAGCAGACCATTAGGCATCTATCATTAAGGTGGATGGTAAGCTTTGTGATCAAGTTATTTCTATTTTGATTGATCTTGGATCTAATTATAGCTATGTTAGTCCTGACTTGGTGTATGAGTGTGGTTTGAGTAAGGAATTGCATGCAGAATCTTGGTTAGTGCAGTTGGATACAAGTACAAAGAAGTGAGTTCACCATTGGGTAAGAGCTTGTGCATTTGATTTGAATGGTATGCCTACCGCAACACATTTGAATGTATTACCATTGGGATCATACAATATGTTGTTGGGCACGGGGAACCAAGAGTCTGACAGGGAAGGAAGAAAGCCACATCAATTAGGATGGTGACAACTATGCAGGCAAAGCGTAGCTGTAGGAAAGGGTGTGTGTTATTCACAATGCATATTTATAGTGACAAAGGTAAGGAAGTTGAGGATGTAGATGTGTTGATTAGGTACCAGTTGTACATCAGTTTCAGGATGTATTTTCTGAGGACATTACAAAGTTGCCACCTCACAGGGAGGTAGACTTTTCTATTGAGTTGGTGCCAGGGGCAGCTCCGACATCAAAAGCACCTTATAGGATGAGTACACCTAAGTTGGTTGAGTTGAAGTTGCAGTTGAAGGAAATGTTGGACAAGGGATAAATTAGGCCAAGTGTATCACCTTGGGATGCACCGGTTTTGTCTGTAAAGAAGAAAGATGGTACTCTCAGATTATGCATTGACTATAGGCAGTTGAATAAAGTGACCATCAAGAACATGTATCCATTATTGAGGATTGATGACTTGTTCAATTAGTTGAAGGGAGCAACAATGTTCTCGAAGATTGATCTAAGATTTGGATATCACTAGGTACGCATCAAAGAGGAGGAAATTTACAAGACAACTTTCAGGACCAGGAATGGGCATTATGAATTTGTTGTAGTTCCATTTGGTTTGACTAATGCTACAACTACATTTATGTGCTTGATGAATAGTGTGTTGTGTCCTTATTTGGATAAGTTTGTTATTGTGTTCGTTGATAACATATTGGTATATTCTAAAAATCAGGAAGAGCATGTTGAGCATTTAGCAACACTATGAGGTTGTTGAGAGAGCATCAATTGTATGCTAAGTTCAGTAAGTGTAGTTACATTCAGACTGAGGTACACTACTTGGGACATGTTGTCTCCAAGGAGGCCATTGTAGCAGATCTAGAAAAGATAAGGGCCATCATGAAGTGGGTAGCTCCCAGGAATGTAGATGAGGTGAGATCTTCATGGGGTTGGTAGGCTATTACAGGAGGTTTATCAGGAACTTCTCATAGATTGCTTATACTATCACGTCATTGTAGAGGAAAGGTAAGAAGTTTGAATGGGAAGAAGAATGTGAGGCGAGTTTTGAGCAACTTAAGCATTTGTTGACACATGCACCAGTGTTAAAAATTGTAGATCCGGACAAACAGTTTCTAGTATGCACAAATGCTTGCAAGGAAGGACTTGGTGGAGTCTTTATGCAAGATGGACAAGTGGTATGCTACGAGTCGTGAAAACTGAATGAACATGAGAAAAACTACCCCACACATGATATTGAGTTGACAACGATCACACATGCATTAAAGATGTGGAGACACTATCTCCTAGGCAGGAAGTTTGTGTTGATGAGTGATCACAGTGGTTTGCAGTATCTATTTGACCAATCGAATTTGAATGGTAGGCATGCTCGGTGGGTAGATACACTCAGTGAGTTCAGTTTTGAGATTATATATATCAAAGGTAAAGAGAATAGAGTGGCAGATGCTCTTAGCAGGCGGATATAGGTAAATAACTTAGCAATTATGAACTACTATGGGATAGACTTACATGATAAGATATTGCAGGCAGGTCAACAAGATGTCAGGGATATGGAGATTATGCACAGGTTGCAGCAGAGTACTGGTACATGTACATGTGGCAGTACATGTACAAGTACACGTACAGGTAGTAGTACATGTACATGTACATGTACAGGCACATGTACATGTACATGTACAGGCACATGTACAGGTACAGGTACATGTGTTAGGTGCATAGGATGTGGACTATTGCCTTACCGTAGATGGATTGGTAAGATTCAAAGACAGAATATATGTGTCAGATAGCAGTGAGCTCAAGAAGGTGATCTTGAGGGATTTTCATGCGAAACCATATTAAGGTCACCCAGGTTATCAGAAGATATTGACTGTAGTGAAGAAATTCTATTATTGGCCGAATCTAAAGAAGGATGTAGCAGAATATGTGGCTAGGTGTTTTAATTGTCAGCATGTGAAGGTAGAATGTAAGCATCCAGGTGGACTGCTACAGCCGATTGCGATTCGAGAGTGGAAGTTGGAGGTCATTTACATGGACTTCATCACAGGTTTTCTGAGGACAGTGAGACAACATGATTCCATCATGATTATTGTGGAAAATATGACAAAGGTTGCGCACTTCATTCTAGTGAATTCTACGTTATCATCTAGCAATGTAGCCTAGGTATTCATCAGGGATGTGGTCAGACTACAAGGTGTTCCGAAAAAGATCGTGTAAGACAAGGATACAAAGTTCACTTCCAAGTTTTGGAAGGAGATGTTTGCAGTTTTGGGTACAAAGTTGGCCTCCAGTACAACTTATCATCCGTAGACAGATGGACATATAGAGAGGGTCAACAAGATATTGGAGGACATGTTGAAGATGTATGTGATGCATAATCAACGAAAGTGGGAAGAGTAACTTCCATTGGTAGTGTTTTCTTACAACAATGAGTATCAAGAATCTTTGAGGATGAGTCTGTTTGAGGCATTGTGTGGGCAGAGTTGCAATACTTCTATCAGTTGGAGTGATCCAGTTAACAGGATGTTGATTGGAACAGACATGGAACATGAAATGCAGGTAATCAAGAAAAATCTAAAGGCAACACAAGATAGGCAGAAGAACTATGCAGATCGAAATAGGTTGTTCAAGGAGTTCCAGGTTCGGGAACAAGTGTACTTGCGCATCAAACTGAAGAAGAGCTCCTTATGGATTGGATCATGTGCCAAGCTGGCACCATGATTTTGTGACCTTCAGTATTATTGAGAGGATTGGGCCAGTAGCCTATTGACTTGCACTGCCTCCAACAGTGAAATTCCATAACGTTTTCCATGTGTCATTGCTTAAGAAGTATGTTAAAGATGTTGATCATGTGATCGATTGGCTTGTATTGCAGGTGGAACCAGATGGAGAGTTCCAACTGAAGCCTCGGTGTATATTACAAAAAAAGTTGCTCATGTTTGGAACCGAGCAATCGAGTAAGTTAAAGTGAAATGGAAGCACTTTTGGCACGGTGAAGCTATATGGGAGATGGCGGATCAAATGCGGGCTATGTATCCTTCTTTGTTTGTCAGTTGAGGCAAAGCAGTTTTGGTATGGTGTTTGGTATATGTTTAATATATGTACATATGTATTTGGATGTAAATACTGCCATAAGCTATGTTATAAAGCTCTAATAAGCGGTATGGGTGTCATGTCATTATGATGTCATGTATGTTATGTTTTCATGTTGGTTTACTTCTCAGCAAGTTGATCATTGTCAATACTACAACGAGCTAAGTTATAAAGCTCCATTGATAGGATGTTTTGATTACAACAGTCTAGTGGTTATAGGTGTTGTTGAACACCGAGGACGATGTTCCCCCAAGGGGGAGGGTTATGTAACAACCTTGGTGAAAATTCCATGTAATAAAAATAATAAAGGCAAAATAATTACCACTGTTGATGGGACACTTATTCCAAGCTAAATGTTGGCTAATACATCCTAGTGTGGGTGTTCATCGGTTTATTAATGGTTAAGGAATTGGCAAAGGAAATGGCTAAGGCTTTGGAAAGACAAATGATATCTTTGGCCAATTTATTTATGAAAATAATGGAAAGTAGGAGAAAAGGGAGGTGAAAGGTCACATGTTGCATGTGAGGAGGAAAATGAAGGAAAATAATGGAAAATGAAGAAAATAGGGGCCTAATTGATAAAAAGGCTTTTGAGGATCAGTTGGTAACCTTTTTTCGCTTCAGTTTTGGAACTCTCTCTTTATTCTCTCTCTCATACTCTTGGATACTTAGAGTTTTTTGGAGCACTCTTGGAGGGTGTGGCATACTGGGATTTTTGGAGCAAGAAGGTAAAGGAAGAGCAGGAAAGCATAAGAAGACATTGGGATCAACAACCACAACGGATTTTGCTTGCAGGTACCAAGTTGCATATATGTTTTCCTCACTAGTTTTAGTATGCATGGCATATGTATGTGGTTTATTGGTCATGATCTGTCATTGGCATGGAGGATTGCTTGTATTGACAATGGATTGCCTAGTCTTGCCATTTCCTAGATAGCCATGAAGATTGTGGGTTTATTTCCTTGTTTTGTTTTGGTTGGTTCTCATGTTTCCTTCGCTTGGGTTGAGTTACTAGTTCATGGAGCCTTAGTTGGATAAATGCTATGGAGCCCTATAACAACTTGGGTTGAGTTATTGGTCCTGGAGCCTTGGTTAGACAAATGCTCTAGAGCCCATGGTGGGTTGGGTTACTACTCCTGGAAACTTGGTTGGTCAAACGGTCTAGAGACCGACAACAACTGTGGGTTGAGTTACTAGTCTTGGGGCCTTGGTTGGAACAAATGCTCTGAAGCCCTAGAAGGCTTGGATAGAGACCAATCTAATGATGGTTTTGTGATGTCCGATTGTGAGGTGGAATCATTTTTTGATGGGTTGAGGTGGATGGCCTCTGGAAGCCCCGAAAGGTTTTGGATTGACATGGTTTATGAGATCCCACATTCATGCTTGGAATATGGCACGAGTGTGAATGACTAAAGAGATATTTGGCTTACCCATTCTATGGTCGGGTGGAACGTGGAAGTCCCATCCCGGGTTTGGATTTTGCATCATCAATATGAGGTTATTTCTATGTTATGAACCAACTCAAGAAAAGATAGATCAACGCCTTAGAATTCAGCCTCTTCGAGGGGGCAACCTCCTTTACATTACATAAATGAACAATTCTTCGATGATACAAATGAAAAAACATCCTTTCTATATATAGGAGTCTAAGGAGTCACAATATAACCCAACTGACCTAACAATAATAATAAAGCCACAAAAATAACAATAGAGGGATTCTATGGGCACAGTAATAACAAT
>APFE030053764.1:4026-26765 GCA_000404065.3 Pinus taeda
GATATATCATGTAGCATTTCTTCCTCTTCTTCATGAGTCATGCTAGAGCTTTCAGGTTGCTTACTAGGTGTTTGCATTTTATTTCCTTGGGGAATAAATTACTGATAATAATTCTCTACTATGCCCTTTTAATTCCTTCAAAATAATTTTTCAAACCAAGCTTAAGCAAAAATTTAAAAAAATCTACACACCTTTTTCCATTTTGTAGGAGCTCGATATTGCCTCTGATGTATCTCTATAATTTCGGATCATCCAGTTCTAAAATTGTGGCTTGCAGTAGCCCTATATGTCCTCTTTCCAATGTCACCAGTCTAATCCCAATTGGATTCTCCAAGGAAGAGTTATGCCAAATCTCCCACAATGACCTGATTATAGACTAGTTTAGTAAAGCGAACCTGTACGACATGCCACGTGACCCTGTTTCGACCTTTGGCTTTGAAAAATATATACAAGAAACTACAATCCGTCCTCTTCCTATACCTTCTTATAAAATTTCAATCTGATTCTCAAAGAGAAAGTTATGATGATTTCCCCCAGGTCACATGTTTGGAATGTATTTTAGGAGTCTGCAGAAAGACCAACTTCCTCAGATCATATATCCACAAATATAGTGCGAAAAGCTCTGAAATTCAGGCTCAAGGTTCAGTATGATTTCGTCTCAAATGGGTTTTTTTTTCTCTTTTGAAACATCGTAGCAAAAAAAGTTATAGCGAAAATTCCACGATGACCTATTTGGAGTAGCGAAACCCTAGAATCCAAAGCTCTAATACCAAATGTTATGAAACCAACTCACAAAAAGATAGAAAAGATAGATCAATGCCTTAGAATTCAGGCTCTTCGAGGGGGCAACCTCCTTTACAATACACAAATGAATGATTCTTTGATGATTCAAATGACAAAACTTCCTTTCTATATATAGGAGTCTAAGGAGTCACAATATAACCCAACCGATCTAACAATAATAATATAAAGGCATAAAAATAACAATAAAGGGATTCTATGGGGCACAACAATAACAATATGGGGACAATAGGGGAAAACAATATTAATAAGGGATACAACTACAATAGTAATGGGGTAATCACTAGTATTATAGGGACCTAACACCTTACCCATATTTCCCCAAGATTTAGGATGCTCAATGCTTGTTAGCTCAAAAAGGTTCTTCTAGTTCCCAGGCCATGCTTACAAACCCTTTTCCCCAAGGGAAACAAGTATTTTTTGGCGCGAGTGTTATTGCTAGAACCCCTAGAGGAGGAAACCAAGATGGGGAAGCTACATCCAATGTATATATGGTTAAGTCTCACATTGACATTTCAATGAGAGCTCATGATTATGGAGAGGCCAAACCTTCTAAAGCTAAAACTACTTCAGATACCTCAGAACCTATACTTATTGAGAGGCCCACAGTATATCCTATGCCTCATATGTTGAAAGGCTATTCAAAATGTTCGACCTATAATCAATGCAAGGGCTGCTCATAACTACTCTATTGTTAAAGATTTAGCTTAGAGACTTTGTGCCATGTTGGTGTTAGAGGTACTCCAACCGTGTCCTGCACAGAGGAGCACTTTGCTCACTGTGATCAGAGTAGTAGACCCTAATAATTCTATGGTAGTCAAATTTGATATGTCAAATTTTAAGACTAGCCTCCCTCATCATATGGCTTTCCAGATTAAATCTACATATTAGAAGAAGACTATATTTCAACACATATTCCATTAAATTTGGAATTAAATGGTGGATTTAGAATTTCAAAATAACCAAAAATCTCAATTCTAGTCATTGTCCTTGTAATAAAATATTTCCAGATTTAATGAAATATGTGTTTTTCGAACTGTAGTTGATGAAGGGGATTCCACATGCGTAATGTTTGTTTCATGTTCAAAGGATATTGGGTCACCTGAGGTTGTTTCCTCTCCTATTCGATTAACTGAATTCAATGGCCATTCTCATAGGCCTCATGGAATTCTACCTTCCTTCCCAATTTGTGTAGGGTGCAAGGTCACTAATGTGGAAGTAGAGATAGTAGATGGTAATCTTGATTACAATGTTTTATTGGGTCACAACTAAGTTTATGCAATGGATGCCATTGTTTCATCCTTATTTCACATCCTATGCTTCCCCCATGAAGGGAGAATTGTTACGCTTGATCAGTTAGCTTATTCTCCTAACAATCCTAATGCATACGCTGAGTCCACTGATCCCTTGGTAAAGAATACCAAGCAACTTGTTGAGAATATAGGAGTTGTAATTTATTATTCATTTATGGGAATTTTTGATATTCCATCTCTTGTTTCTCATGTCAATGCTATTTCATCTTCTAGGATCCTTCCTTGACATGGTTATTTCAGAACTCATTATTTTTTTTATTATTGGCCCTTTCCCCCTCCTACTGCCACATTAGAAGAGGGGAACTAGGTGGAATGGCTTATCCAATGTCTGTAACATAAATTGCATATCAATCTATGGTGAATTCTGCATATTCATATCCCATCCCTCTCCCTTTAGAGGATGAAGATGGGGATGTGGCTTCGGTCTAGACAACTGATTCTACTTTGGCTATGGATTTCCTTGACATTATTTTACCATATGATGAGGCAATCTTATAAGAAATGATTGGTGTAAAAAGACCGTGGGATGAATTGAATCTATTTAGTCAATTTAGTGTCCTAAATTGCTACATGAATTATCAATCCGGGAGTTGTAGAGCGATGAAGTGTAGTGCACATGTGCTAGATAACCCTTGTCTTACCTCACTGTTTTCAATTTTATGTCATTTTGGGGTTTTTGTTCTATTAATCTCCTAAAGTGCTATAATGCAATTGAAATCCTAATTTATTGCTAGAATGAGAGTTTAAAAGTTCTTTTAGATCAAATTTGGATGTGGAGTTGTTAAGAAGATGAAGACAAAGCTGATTCTCTTCCTTGTTGTAATATTTCCCCAAAAGTATGAACTCAAAAGACTCTTAAACTATTGTCTATAAAGTCAGAACTTGAATAAGAAAGTGAATGTGCAACTACATAAGACAAACTAAAAATGAAGTACTAGAAATGAAATTGCTACCTCTATTGTCCACTCTAACTGCGAAATTAAATTCTAATAAACTACTACAACTGAAATTAAAGGCAAGAAACTTGAAAACTGCTTTTAAACTAGCCAACCGTCTCATTCATAATCATAACATTATGCCAATGTTGGCTTTAAAAACATCATTTATATGGGATGAGAAAGTGACACTAAACTATCTAATGCTATACTAATGGAAAGCATTCCGCCAATGTTGGCTTTGAAAACATCATCATGTAATCATGAGAAAACAAAAGACTACAATAAGCAGAAAGGAAAGTAAACAATCAAATCCCAGTCATAACTTCACATATCACCAATTTTGTTCTTAAGGAACTAGAAAGACTCAATGAGACATGAACTTATGTAATGAGTATCCTACCAAGCAAACTAAGCAGCAAATAAATCAAATCCTATTCATAACTTCACATATCGCCAATTTTGTTCTTAAGGAACTAGAAAGGCTCAATGAGACATGAATTTATGTAATGAGTATCCTAATGAGTAGAAAGCATAAACACTTTGAATTGAAAACTAAAGTATAAAAGAAGAAGTTAGTACCAAAAATGCAAGTTAAAAACTACAAATAAGTTCGAGCATAAATTAATTCAAGACCTACTGCTACTCTGAAATGCAATGCATCTATTAAATTAGTGACAAGTTGCAAAACTTGTACAGGGTTGGAATGATTAGAAACATAAATAAACACAATCAATATACAACTGAAATGGAAAGAAACATAAATTAAAATGTACAGAATGAAAAGAAGGAACCTCAGCTACACAGGGGCCCTCTGTATAGCTTCAGTTTAACATGCAAAGATTACTTCAACGCACTCAAACAACCATGTGAAAACAGAGTCTTGTATTATAAAAACAGAGTATGATATGTCTCATCTATAAAGCGGAATTACACTATGCAAATAACATTAACAATATTCACTAGTCTGTGTTACAAAATGTTGGAATTTATAGAGGAAATTGTTAACTGTTCTAAGAGGAAATTCTTCAGTGCTGGACACGTAAACATAACATGTATCTGTAGGTTCAGCCTCCCAGTTGCTATAGGCAGTAAATCTATGCGTGGTGGATGTTGGATTTAGTTATGTAGGTGGCATGTAGGTGGCAAAACGAGTCCACAGGTTCAGGAATAGTTTCAGACTCCTCCTGCATGTAGAAACATAGTTCTAAATGGCATAGAACACCTCCGTTGACTCCCCTTTGACAAGGGCCTTTCCTTCCGAATCTGACCAAGTGGATAGGACCCTGTCCATGTGTCAACATTTCCTGAGTTGCCCATGTGGCTCATTCCTCTATTGGACACCTGTAACCTGTAGGAGTATCAAAACGGCTACAGAATTGCCAGTTAGCTGTGGAAACTGGTTACATTCCGTGGCTGAAGAACAAAACCTAATTCAAACAACACACATAATGAAATAATTTGAAAATCACTTAAGATACACTCCTGAGATCAACATGCAATGATTTCTGATGACTTAGGATGGATTGATATAGGAAAACAGAGGAAAAGGGTTAAGAAAATGCTTGGGAAAGAGGTAGCTTTGGGGCTCAATAACATCATCGGTCCTATTTTCTCCCTAAGTTGCATGAGGTTGAATCAAACTTGTTTAGTCCTTCTTTCAATGGAAATGTTCATAACCCTTTGGTTCCATTTCATATTTATGCTGAAGGTAATATGTCTAGTATTTAAGAAACCATTCCAGTGAACATTTCCTAGAATCCCAATGTTATTGAGAATATCTTCATTGGAGCTCACTGTTCCCTTGAATAAATCAAAATCTATATAGATCTCTTTAAAGATTTTAAAGATGTATTCGCTTGGTCTTATGAAGAAATGTCTAGAATTGATCCTTCGATAGTTCAGCATGAGATCAAGACATATGAAAATGCAAAGCCTATACGACAAAAGATTCAACCATTTAATCCTAGGAAAGATGCAACTATTAAGGCTAAGGTAGAGAAGCTGCTGGGGGAAGGTTTCATCTACCCTGTTCCTTTGACTAAATGGGTTTCAAATCTAGTCCATGTTGATAAAAAGTAAGGAACAATCTACGTGTTCATCGATTTTAGGGATTTGAATAAAGCTTGTCCTAAAGATAATTTCCCTACTCTGTTTATCGATCAAATCATCGATGAGTGTGCTGGAAATTAGATATTTTCCTTCATGGATGAATTTTCTAGATATAATGAAATTACAATTCGTCCTGAGGACCAACATAAGACAACATTTATTTGCCCTTGAGGTACGTTTGCATACATGAAAATGCCTTTTGGCTTAAAAAATGTAGGGACTACATTTCAATAGGCAATGTCCTATGCTTTCCATGACATGAAACATATAATTGAAGCACACTTGGATGATCTAGCTACTCATTTCGCAAGAGAGCGGAACATCAAAAGCACCTTCTTTTAGTCTTTGAAAGATGCCATTACTACAAAATCCAGTTGAACCCAAATAAGTGTGTTTCCACGCTTACATTTGATTGGTTATTGGGATTCATCGTGTCTAATGAAGGGATTCATGTAGACCCCTTAAAGGTTGAGGAAATACTTTAGTTGCCTCCCTCGTTGAGTATCCGTCAACTTCAGAGTCTTCAAGAAAAAGATAAAAATTTAAGGAGATTTATCGTAAATTATGCTAAGATAAAAAAAGGGTTTATGCGTTTACCCAAGAAATGAGTCCCATTCATTTGGGATGACTTTGCTCAATGCTCTTTCGATGCCTTGAAAAACGCATTGACCTCTACTCCTCTTCTGATTCCACCTAATTATAACAAATATTTCCTCTTGTATCTTGCAACAACAAAATCAACCATTGGTATGGTTTTGGTTCAGGAAGACAACGCCCTTAAAGATCATGTGATTTATTATCTAAGCCATGGCTTATTTGTTCCCGAACTTAGGTATTCTCATATGTTTAGAAATGGAAACAAGAAATTCCAATTTAATTTGTCTTTGAATTAAACTAAGAATTAAAATCAAATTCTATTCTCATAGAAACTTGTAAATAGTTAATTAAGTTTAATTAACTTAATTAGCTTAGGAATTTCGAGGTGGAAGTGTTTTTGAAGTCATGTATATGTTCTCCCTAAGTTTTAGGGGTCCAAAGTTTAAATTGAGTTGGAAACTAGATCACTTAGTTTACTAAGTTAAGTTCAGTTAAATTGGTTCCAAATTGTTTGAGGAACTAATAGAGAGTTAAAAGTCAGTTGGTGCACTAGTGCATCCACAAGTGTTGCTCTACTTAATTGAATATTCCCTCATCAGAAAATCATGCATGTCGATTATGAGAAAGACCCAGTTGAGACTAGAGTGATAGACAATGTAATATTAGTTGTATTATTTAATGAAGTGTAAATATCATGCATGCATAAAAGATTGATCCTATGTTTGGATTGCACAGTTTTGGAAGCATGAATTCCCTTTAAATACAGGTTATTCATCCTAGGAATTACAAAAGAGATTAGTGGCTTGGAGAGTTGTTGAATAGGTTAAGGATTTAGCTTGAGCTAGCTTGTGAGCTGAGAGAGTTGAGCATAATTGTGCGGATTTTTTCTAGTGAGAACAAGCTTTGTATCTTCACTCATATTTATGATATATGCAATACAGATAGTGGGGTTTTGAGTAGTGGATTTCCCTAGATACATCTAGTTTTTGTGCCATTTATTTATCTTCTTCTCGTTAATATTGTTTTCATCGATCTATTGGCTTTCGCTGGTTGAAATTAGAAGTAGATTCTTGTCCTGTGCTTTAGTACATTGCATGAGCTTGAGAATCTACATGATTTTCTACATGGTATCGAAGCTGTGAAAAATATACTAGAGGAGATTTCAAAGTTTTGAGTTTTTGAGTTACAGGTGAAATTTGAATTTGCAATACATACTTCAGGATCGATAGATGGCGTTCTATGATTGGCGGCTTGAGTATGCCTTGGAAGGAAACTCAAATTTTATAGCCTAAAGGGACAAAAGGGAGGTTGTGCTAGAAGATAATGGCTTGAAGGAATTCATTGATCAAGAAATTCCCAAGCCAACAACATCATATGCACAGAATTTGGCCAAATGGAAGAAGTGTGTGGCGAAAGTGAGGTAGATAATCCTTGAGGGAGTTCGAGACCGCATTGTCTCGAGTTTCCATGGGAAGGAAATTATGTATGCTATGCGGAAAACATTGTCAGATTTGTATCAGAACAACAATGACCAAAGGAAATTGGCACTAAAGGACAAACTCCAAAAAATAAAAATGGAGAAAGACGAGACGATTCCAAAATACTTGACCAAGTTCACTAAGTGTTGTGATGAACTTGGAAGTGTTGGAATCAAGGTTGCTGAGGATGACATGGTGAGTCTTTCTCTTCTAGGACTCCCAATGAGTTGGAATAGTTATCAAGACTTTGTCAATGGTCGGGAGAAGCTACTACATTGGGGATGACTGTGGTCAAATTTTATGCAAGAGGAGATTAGGAGGAACACCAGGGATGGATCTTCATCAAAGATTGATGATGAAGAGAACTATTCCTTAGCGATTAAGGCGAAGAAGGGGAAGGGAAAGCTTCCCATTTGAAATCAAATTCTTATCATGGAGGTAATAAGAAAGACAGGACACAAGTTAAGTGCTTTCATTGTCATGAACTGTGCCATTTTGCTACAAATTGTCCACTTAAGAAGTCCAAGAAGAAGTCCTCAGGAGGAGTGGCGGGTGAGGCTTTAGCCTCTCAATTCAAATTGGACTTTTAACTCATTACATGCATGGTGTAATCAATGATGGGAAGTGTATGGTATCCCATTTACAACATAATAATGATGTTTCCAAAATTAGGATTGTTGATTTTTAGTCATATCGATAGCTAAACGTGATCAAGGAATGTGAAAACCATTCTATGGTGTAGGAAAAAAACGACATAAATTCACCAAGAGATTAATTTACAAGTGAAAAAAGGGGGCTTTTCATGGCCAAGTGATAGCATAAAGTTTTCATCCTTGGATGTCCCTAGTTCATGGATATCTTATACATGAAAATTCTAATGCAATAGCCACTTCAATCTCAACTCTTCAACTTATTGAAAAATCTCATGAAAAATGTGAAATTTGAAGTCATCTTCCAACCTTCAATCCCTGATAACTATGTCACTTGGAAAGTTTTTGATATGATGCATAGATTGTGAGGTTTACAAGAAAATTGCAAGAATTTTCCAAGAATGAGATTAGTTGGAGAGAATAAGGATCAAGGGAGTAGTTGAGAAATAACAAGGTTCTAGCTCAAGTTATATATTTTGGAAAAGCTTTAATTAGAGGATGCAAATATTAATTAATTTGGTTATACAAAACTTTGTCATACTTCCAAGGTGATGAATTTCAGTGAGCTATTGAAGAGGTGATCACAATTTTCTTGAAGACAAATATCATCACCCACTTTGGAATGCTAGCCACAAGTCACGGTACTTCATATATTTGGTTTCCATATAATCTATCTAGATATGTGATCAAGAAAAGTAAAGAAGGAAAAAAATCTTATTGTGTGTTTCTTTTCAAGCCACCGACAAAGCCCCTCTTGTCTAATGATTTTATGAGTTACCCTATGGTTACACTAAGAAAGATTGCTACATCAACCCCATCCACCTCTAGATTGAAGAAGGTCGTAGCTATACAAGTAAACTTGATAGGCCATTGGTCTTTCCTCACTTGATCATGATCCTACCTCAATTTTTTTCCAAATGGTGAAGGAAGTTGTAAAATACGTCTACTCAAGGTTTGATGTTACATTATTTTGGTTTGTGAATAAACACATATGTAGACTCTATGGTATCATTGAACTTATTAAATGGTTACATTAGGTTTATGGTTTTACTGAACATTTTATGTATCATATGTTAAATTAGGGTAGGATGAATAAATTCTTTAGCATTGACATTAGATTTACTTGTGCGTTTCATTTTATTTGAGTTTAGAAATTTATTTTATTTGAATAAAAGGAGAATTATGCTCACATCATATGAAATTATCTAAAAGATGGTGTATATGATTCATTTATTTCCTTCATGCATGGATTTACTTCTCTCTAAAGGAAGAGATAATGCACTTGTGTCTTTATCTCTCCCTAGCATTTAATATCCATTTGGTGAGAATGTTTCAAGTTTATAGGATTTTGGAAATTCTAGAGTTCTCATGCAATATTAAGATGAGCACATGTACCCTAGTTGGAGCCATCTATTACACCTTGGATCCTTTGTAGTGCACCCTACATTTTCTTTCACAATATGTGATCATGATGATGTCCATAAAGTGTGATGATTTCTTTTTATGTGGGCCCTGTGGGATGAGTTGATGTACATGTGTTGGCTAGCGGTGGCTTGGATCCCCTATGGTGGATGGTCATGAAAAGTCATTTTAGACTCCATTCTCAAGGTGATTGGTTTTATTTCTTTGGTTGAATATCCCTTGGTGGTGATAATTCCCATCATGTTGGGCATTGATGTCCTAGGAAAATGTTCGAGCATCTTGGGATGTATCTATTAGGGCACATGATTTACAGGAGCCCTAGTTACTCACTTACTTATTTCTATGTAAAAGGTGATTACGCTTCACAAGGGTTGTCACACCCATGGTTTAGCACACCTATGTTCCCCACATTAACCCTCTCTTTTCTTATGTCTTTTCCACACTTTGGCCATAATCCCTTATAGATGATTTTGCTCATGCTCATCTAGTTTCACACTTCCCAAGGTAGTCTCACTATTTTCAAGGAATATCACAGTTTTTGAAGCATTGGTCACACTTTTTGAGGCACATATGTGCTAGTTACATCCACATGGATCCCCCTACACATGCCATGTGTCATATTCTAGAGCACTCATATTTTTGACATATTTGAGCATTGGTGTTGGGATTTTCACAAGGGGTGCTAATTTGAGCAGTAACAAGGTGCACTAGTTTACATTAATATGTTTACTAGGGATGCCATCCACAAATGTTGAGAACCATTCCATGATTTTCCCAATGAAGTTTTCCTTGGGAAAAAAATACATATATACATGTAGATAAAGAAAATTCAATTCAGAAACTGAGAGAATTATTTCCAAAATGCTTTATAATTATATCATTATATGCAAAGCGACTTCACTTTTTTGGATCTTATTGAATTCTCAGCACTTGCATTTGAATCAAGTCCAACTTTCTATACCTCTTGTAATATCTTAATAGTAATGAACAATATGTAACAATCACAAAAATAAACTACCATGGAGGCACTGATAATCCATGGAGGAAGACAAAATTTAGAAAATTAAAAAATAGTCCTACTATTATAGGGATACCCAATACAACATATGTCCAATAGTACTTATGTTTCCCTGGAGATATGCAAAACTAAAAGTATAAGGAAACAACTTCTCTTAGTACAAAGTTGAATATTCTTTTTAGTAAAAAAGTTTAGTTATCAAAAAATGTTTCTATCCCTTGGATAACCATACAATAGAAGATACACCCAATTAAGGAAAAACTAACATTACAGAGGATTATATGCTTTAATAAATATTTTGGAGGACATCAACATAGAAAATAAAAGGTCGCTTGTAAGGATCTAAGTTACTTGTAACTCTTTCACCTTTTTATGTTCTCCCTTGGGAAATATTTTTTTGGCAATAGTGTTTTAAGTACCTCAACATATCTAAAAATGATTCACACACTATATCAAAGAATAAATAGAGAATCTCATTCACCCTTAAGGTAGGACAACACCTTACAATTATCCTTTTATAGAGGGATCCACTCATGTTCACTTTCCTCTTTGAGTTGGCAAACTCCCAATGAGCTTATAATATCCAATACAATAATATTCACATAAATGCTTAATAAGGACTCCATCCTCATTTAAGCTATTAAATCCTAACTACCGAGTGGGCTTTCTTTAATGAGACTACATTATATGTATTAAATGTTAAATATATAATAGGGCCTTATTTAGTAGTAACAAGGAATGATGACCTAATCCACATTACATTTAATGACCACCATAATTATCCTACTTATAACTATAATAGGCCTATAAGAACCTGTTATATCCCTAGAGAGGATTCCATTGTTCTATATCCCTTTAAGAAGCATTGCATTCAAAGCTTGTATGCATGATATACATCCATAGCCTAGGCTTCCATTACATGTGTTAACTATAACGCTGAAATAAATTAGGAAAATCTACCATGTATAAGTGTTAGCCTCAATTCTAAAGTAGCCAAGAAGCACATTCATAAACTTGAGTGTTTGGCAAATTTAATTTCTTTAAATTGTCAATCATACATTGTCAACCAGGGTACATAAACTGTTGAAGTACAGGCACACAATATGTGCTAGAAGTTATTCGATATGTCGTTATGTATTTGTTAGGATCTAAACTTAAGATGCATATGGAGGTGGTGTTTGTTAATTATATTAGAGTTGCAATCCTTAGAGTTGTTAGCTAATTTCTTGGGAGAGATTCTCTATCTAATTAGTTTATGGATGATACGAGAGTGATCCTACTTGTATTAGATTGTTTTGAGATTTTTGGTCTTGAATACATATGCTGCAACTTCTAATTCACTAAGTGCAAAAATAAATCTATTCTATCAATTGTGAAGAAATATTGTCTGAACTCAATTGTCTAGGAGAAAAATCTCACACTTTTACTTATTCAATTTTCATTCAAACAAGATATTTCAAACAACATCTATACTATGAAGTAAACACACTTGAACTATGCTAGATAATAAGCAAATGAAGTAACCATGTTGTACTAGGTATAAAGCAATTCAAATTACATGCTAAACTAGGTATGAAGCAGATGAAAGTACTTATGAAAATAACCATTCATTGGCGAATTCATTATGTTGCATTTTCACACAAAACAGAGTATTCAAGGAATGGAAAGGAATCGAATTGCAATTGATTAAGACCTGTCACTGTTCGTAGGGTCCCTCCACAGATCAGTTCACAATATTCAATCAATGCAATGCATACACACAAAACCAATTCTATTGCTGGCAAACAAAATTCACAAACTGTTTCAAAATTTCATCATCCAGCACGCACCAAATCACAGTGCGACCATATGTTTTATAACGGGTTTCTAGCATAACAACATGAGTAATGTAAGCCTAATATATTTATCTTAGCTAAAATATATCGCTAAATCTTTGATTTGCTATTTCGAAAGAAAATCGATAAGATTTCAATTGAACTCGGATTTTGTTTCGGCGACAATCCTGTAGTTGACTTGGGGTTTGACGATGATCTCTTGCGCTTATCTTAACGAACAATTTCAAGGGGATAAGAAGGGATCCACGAGGAAACCATTCCCTATCCATCTGCATCCTTCGTTGATGACCTGGAGCTTCTGAACCTTGCAAACAATGGAGACAACTACAGAAATCTGGATTAGTCGCGGAAAAGACCAATTCGGTTGCCAATTGCATTCTTTAACAAAAAAATAAGGTATAAAGTCAAACACAAATAAGAAGACATATTATTGCATACCTTCATCAAAACCTGGTGGATATGGCTTTATTTAAGTGGTAAATATATAGGAAAAGAGAGGAATATTAGGCAAAAAGGGAAGTCATGGTAAGACAATCTTCAGACTCTACATTGGATCCCATGTTCAAGTGCTCATTCTAACTCCCAACTAGTGAGATTCGAGCTTGATAAATGACTGATTATTGTGCTCCAAATTCCCCCTATAGTCACGTGAGTCCAAATACCTAGTATAATTCAAATCCAAAAGATAATTAACATAGCAACATAAGGTTGATTATTGATGTAGAATGAACACTTCCACTACATAATAGGCATACTAAAACCTAGTGGTTATAATAGGCTCCAAACTTCCCTCAATAATATTCACTTCATATAGAGTATATTTAGTATGAAAAATCTGTAAATAGTTATTCTCCCAAAAATAACAACTATCCATATACCACTTTTTTCCAGCCTTCTTTAAATCACAGTAACCATTATAAATTGCTTCACATGATTTTACAATTTTTATACTCAATTATCTAAAAATAATAATGTAAATTAGAATTCCAATATTTTAACTAAAAACCATTTTTAATATCTTATAAAATATCTATGGCACTAAGAAAATTAATTATTAATAAAATATAATTTATAACATCAACTTATAATATAAATATCTTAATTACAAATTGAATATATATATATATATATAAACCATAATAATTGGAGATAGACTTGAGAAGGACGATGGCACTGCAGAGGCTGTCTAAAAAGGGTTAGGGATTTTTCAGCTGACGGCGACACGATTGCCCCCTACTCACCCCACCTACCTGCTAGTTGTCGACGTCTGCTCTTTCCTTCGGCTACATCTCCCGCGGCAGTTCCCGTCACCTGTTACATGCTGATCACTTTGTAACAACACTCTTTACCGTCTCCTCCCTGTTTCACTGTATTCCCACCAAATTCCGATACCCTATCTGTGGCGACGGTTACGATGGTCCTGGAGGTAGCTGGCAGAGAGCACCTTGGAACAGTTATGGAACTTGACCTAGTAGACCACTCGGAAGACTTGTTGGAGAATGTCAATATCTGGCACACCCCTCGCTCTGCCGCGAACGAAGTCCTTCCTTTCTGTTGTGACCTGTCGGCTACCATTGTGGGTCTTCCTTCCATTTCTGGACCTTCCTGCTCCACTATTACTTTCTCAGAGCCTCCTCCAATCTGGCCATTTCCTTCCTCGTCGTCGTAGTCACCCTCGCCTACCACTTTTTTTTCTGCCTACCTCCACTCAAATTCTGAGGCAGCTAGTTCTCAAACCCCCCTCTCATCCTACCCTGGTGAATCTTCAACCAACCCTCTGAGAGCCCACACCCCGGCCCAGGAAATCCCACAAGTTCCTGTACCTGAGGCACCTCCATCGGGCAGCTATGCAGCGGTACCCCCTTTGTCAGAATTGATTCCTGTGGCCGAACACCCCCGCCCTGAAATCCCTGACCCAAACCCTAACTAGCTAGGGGATAAATCAGAGGATACTGAAGAGCCAACGCAGAGGGGAAAAAAGGAAGTGCTTCAAGGTCCAAACCAAGGATGTCATCCCCATACTTGGGGAGGACATTTAGTGGGGTTACACCATGGATACGACGGACTGGGTTCTGGTAGGAAGAATTCGTGGCTGTAGTTACACAATGGCTAGGCTTAATATGTGGACCTCAGATATATGGGGGCAGTAACTGGCAGACCTCCCAATTGTACAAAACTTTGTTAGAGGATGGTTTGCTCTGTGTTTTTCTAGAGCCAAGCACACAAACTGGGTCCTGTCGTCTTTCTGGCATTTTGAGCATGCTCTAGTTATTTTTCGGTGATGGAACCCTCTTTTTGACCCCGCAAAAGAACAGATAGGAGTCGACCCTATATGGGTTCAGCTACTAGGGTTGCCCCTACAATTCTAGTCAGAGGATATATTTCGTCGCATAGGCAACACTCTGGGAACCTATCTCGATCACGATAGAACATTTCTAGCCTCAGGTATGATGGCATATGCCAAGATTCTCGTTCACCTAGATACTTGGGGCGGTCTTCAGGAGCACATCACCTTACAGTGGAAATCCTTCTCCCGAAAGTAAACCCTAGACTACGAAGGTGTCCCTTTTCGTTGCAGACATTGTCACAAGGTGGGACACCTGTACAAAGATTGTCTGCTGAATAAGAAGGAAAGGGCAGGAGATAGGGGGAAGGATACAATGCAGAACAAAGCACAAGCTCAGAATAGCCCTTCAGGGGGGGAAGAGGTAGCAAATCTGGCACACACTGATGCATTACCTGAGCCCACAAAGGAGACCAGAAAGAAGCTGGGAAAGGCACCCATCAGAGCACCCTCTCCACCTCTTACCAGAGTAAGGGAAACTGCTGAGGCTAAGTTCTCTATGGGTATGTCGACTGCAAAGTCCTCCTTTGTTTACTCTAATGTATCTCTACACTACATTGAAACTAGTTATGAAGAGTTCAATTCAGTACAATCTTTCTCTCATACCTTTAACCCTCTTTCCTTGATAATCCTCCCCCAAATTCCCAACTACTTGATCCTTCCACTCATTCCAGCCCTCTACCTTTCAGATACCCCACCAGAGCCAGGTTTCGCTCTCAGGGCCCTGACTCTCCGGGTATCGGCCTCATCACCTCTCCCTCTCCTCTAAAATCGACTAGAGGCAAACCCTCCTCCCTATCCAAAGAAAAGATACAAGCAGGGGAAGAGATTGTTTTGGGAAAACAACATGCCCTCGATTGGGTATTTAGAGCAGTGAATACCCAAGACCCCCCTCCTCCATGAAATTTCTCTCCTTCAATTGTAGAGGGTTGGCTAGCCCTACAAAAAAAATTAGCCATGAGGATACTGCTCTCAGTAGAACCCATTGATATTCTTTTTCTACAAGAAACCCTAGGTTAGCGTTGTGTCATTACCCACCTCCTGGAATCCTGGTTACTTGGATGGACTTTCCATACCCTCGATGCATCAGGGAGGTTAGGGGGTCTTACGCTTGGGGTAAAAAATCGATCTATCATAATCTGTAATGTGTGGGGGAGTTCGGGCCTCCTAGGAGCTGATATATATTCCTCAGAACTTGATATTGAGCTCAGGATCATAGATATATATGGCCCCTATCACAACAGGGAGGAATTTTGGAGCAGACTCCTAGACTCTCACATTCTTCAAAAGGACAATCTCATATTGGGGGATCTAAACTTTTCCATCGGTTTGCAGAATCATGGGGACATAATGCCCAAAGGGATATCCTTCAGCTTTTTTCGACGCCAAACTGGAGGATCATAATCTCATGGATATCCCCTCCCCAAAAATATTGCCCACTTGGAGGAACAACATACTAGGAGCGAACAATATCTCTAGAAGAATTGATAGATATATCATTAAGGAGCATATGCTAACCTTGGGATAGGGATATAAATAGTGGGTGGGCTCTGGAGGAATATCAGACCCTAGGCCAATCTATTTGGAAATCAGAGGAGGTATGAAAAAACCTAAAGGTCCTCTCAAATTTAATGCAGCTTGGTTGAGGGACACTGAATATATCCAACTAGTAACAGATTACTGGAGGAATCATCCCCTAGTGACAGAAAGGACTATATCGGAAGGATTTGCAGAAAAACTAAGAGAACTCAAGAGCCTCTCAAAGAAATGGGCTCATAAGAAGAGAATGCAGGAATACCACACTCTCAAACAAACTGAAGAAGCCATTGAGAAGTATGAAAATGACCATGAAGGGATCTTCTCCTCCCCTAAGCACAAAGAGCAGATAACCTCTCTATTGGCTAAGAGAAACCAGATTCTGAAGGACAGAGAAGAGAGCTGGAGATTGAGAAGTAGAGCCATCTGGGTGAAGGAAGGGGATGACAATACCAAGTTCTACCATAAATTTGCAAATGGGAAGAAAGTTATCAATACTATTTGGCACCTATTAGATGAACAGGGAGAACCGGTGAACACCTTCCCCCGGCTGGCAGCTATGGCCTCTGCCCAATTCAGAAACATTTATAAGTCACTACCAAATGCCACCCTGGGAGACATAATGAGGAAAGCCAACTATTCCCAAGGTTTGTAGAAAAATAAGAAAGTGGGGATTTGAAAAAGGAGGTCTCCCTGAGGGAATTGAAGGACACTCTCAAATGGTTTAAACGAGATAAAAGCCCTGGTCTGGATGGCTAGAATGTGGAATTCTACATGGCCTTTTTGATACCCTGGGGGGGGACCTATTACAAGTTATAGAGGAATGCAGAGCCTATGGAAGAATGTATGAGGCCTACAACTCAACCTTTATCACCCTTATTCCCAAATCAGACAACCCCACATCCTTCAATGATTTCCAACCCATATCCTTATCTAACTGTATCTACAAGATCATCTCTAAGATTATAACAAATCGACTCCGGCCAATCTCATCCAACCATATCTTAGCTGAACAATTTGAATTTTTATAGAATAGACAAATACATGAAGCAGTTAGAACGACACAAGAGATTCTACATTCTATCCAGACCCACAAGCTAAAGGGTATTGTCCTGAAAGTTGACCTCTCAAAAGCCTTTGATAAAGTTAATTGGCTATACCTTAGAATGCTCTTAACGCACTTGGGTTTCCCATTTGAATCCATAATATGGATTATGAGTTGTATCACTAATGTATCATACAACGTTCTCGTAAATGGTGTGGCCTCTCTTTTTTTCCACTCCGAAAGAGGCCTCAGGCAAGGATGCCCATTGTCCCCACTCCTCTTCTTACTCATCATGGAAGGTCTCAGATGTTTGATTAAGGAGGACCATAGAAGAGGTAGACTAAGGGGGATCCATATCACTGAAGGATGCACATTAACACACTTGCTCTTTGTGGATGATGTGCTACTTTTCCTAAATGAGAGTATAGGAGATGTGATTGCACTTCTCAATACATTCACTATATTCCTAGCAGCCATTGGCATGTTGGTTAACAATGAAAAATCCTCTATAACAGCCATAGGATGCACACCATATGAGGTCCAATATGCCTTGAGAAGATTCCCCTATAACCTACTGTAGCTGGACGAGGGATTAAAATATTTGGGTTATAGATTAAAACCACATGGTTATAAGAATGCTGATTGGATTTGGCTCATAACCAAACTGGAGAAAAGGCTAAACATATAGTATTTAAAATATTTATCAAGAGCAGGAAGATTGATACTCATAAAAGCAGTGTTGGAAGCAACTCCAGTTTATTGGATGTCTTTAGCATGGATTCCTAAAGGAATATTGTCCAGAATCAAATACCTGTGTTATAGATTCTTGTGGAGAGGGAATCAGCCCAGAAGGATTTTTGCTTGGTCAAATTGGGACTCTTTGGCACTCCCAAAGAAGTGGGGAGGATGGGGTATCAAAAGACTAGACTCTTTCTCCACAACCATGGCGGCCAAACGAGGGTGGCAGCTAGTCACATTGCATAGCCTGTGGACTAAGGTGGCCACATCTAAATACACAACTCCTTTAAATCTTATGGACTATATTTGACAACATCAACGGACACAAGCTGGAAAATCGAACATATGGAAAGTAGTCCTACAAGCTATGCCCCTTATCATGGATGGACTCACATGGCGAATAAAGTTAGGAGAAGTTGTTAAAATAGGGATGGACCCTTGGATTGGATGTGGGAACACTCACAGACTCCCACAGGAGCTTAGAACATACCTCACTTCTAGAGTGATCTCACACCTTAACCAAATAACAGACAATGATCGCTCTACATTTTTGCAACAAGCTTGGAAATCTGGGAGGACATTACAAATCCCTTGACAATGGCAGCACCATTGGAAGGAATACACCGAGACACTCATGGAATCCCATATCAGGATACAGGAAGGGGAGGATGAGCTTATCTAGGCACATGCGAAGCATGGAAAATACTCACCTAAGGATGGATACATAACTCTTATGAACTCTTTGAAACCACTGTAGTGTGAACCTTGGTGGAGAAGTATATGGAAACTTAAAGCAACCCCCAGGTCTAGGCTCCTCATGTGGACCATTCTGTGTCACAAAATCCCAACTGGAGAAAATTTGATCAAGAGATATTTTCATGGACCCTTTTGGTGCAGTCTTTGCAAAGCTGACAATGAAACTGGGAATCATCTCTTTCTTACTTGCCCATGCACAAAGGAGCTTTGGAATACTATTCATTCTCATATACCTTCGCTCCCTAGGTTAAAGGGAACAACTGTTTAGGAAGCCTGGGAGGGATGGTAGTCCACTGTATCCTCAGAAAGAACAAAAAACACCCCTTTACTTGCTGGGCCATTTGGATTGTCCGAAACAGAATCATCTTTCAAAATTCTCCCCTCCACTGGTCGGCCATCACTGCACAAATCCTAGCAGACTACCAACAGATTCCAGAGGAGGAAACAAATCCCAATCCTAAGCATATCATCCCCGAGAGCATAAACCAATTCCACCCTTGGGCATACTTTGATGGCTCAGCTCAAGGCATTGGATGTGGGGGAGGAGTTGTCCTCCATGTTACAACAAATCATATTTACAAAATCCAAATGGGTTTGGGCAGAGGGACGAACAATTTTGCTGAGTTGTTAGCAGAAAATACACCATTCACTTTGCTTTGGAAAGATAGTGCAAAAACTTACAACTATTTGGAGATTCAAAAACTATATGCAATTGGATAAACAAAGTTACAAATTGTCATGCTTTTTCTCTGAGACACATCATGGAAGAAATTTTCAGACTCATAATTTTTTTTGACACATTTACTTGTCAACATATATATAGGGAGCAGAACACAGCTATCGATCTACTCTCTAAGGAAGCAATGCACATGCCTATAGGAACTTGGAGCATACTGGAGTAAATTGATGGAACCTTCCATCAGTATTATCATAGACCTTTTATAGAAATATCAGGTTAGTAAAGCTCAATGGGAGCTGGACATAAATTTTTGCTATATATTTTTTGTCGTCTTTATATAAAATACTATATGAAGTTTTTTATCAAGGAGTTTCTACACATGACAATTATTTTTTGATACTCTCTGCGTAGAGTAAGTACATAAAGCATTTTGAAAATCATAGCTCAGAGCAATGTGTCCCTGTGTGGAGTACTCCTCTCTCTATTTTGAATACTCAACAGGATAGGCTTCTAGCCCATAGTACAATATATGCCACTGGCATTTGCAAAATGTAATTTTCCTCATTAATGAAAATTACGACTTTTTCCAAGTTATATATATAAATAAATAAAACTTATAATATTAAATTGTAATACAAATCTCTTAATTCAAAATGTGAATAAATAAAATTATATATATGTAACCTACATGACAATGGGATTATATAATATTAAAATGAGAGGGGAAAATGTCATTACTCTTCCTTTTCATTGTTACGGCACAAAGACAAGATGCCAATATTCTTTCTTTTGATTATCTTAAACGAGGACAAAATGTCAAAATTCTTTTCATGGATAGTCATGATATAAAGGAAAAATGGTAGAAAATTAATGATTAATAAAAGCATAAAATATAAGGGAAAAATTGTGGAAAAATTGTTGGAAGTTAATAAAAATATATATAATATTTTTTATAATTTTTAGAATTAAAAATTAAGTTAAAATATAAAAAAAACATTTTTTTTTAATAATTATTTTTATTTTATTTTCATAAAGGAATGTGAATAAGTGTAAGTTTATCTATTATATATTTTGGAGTTTTTTAGATATATTTTTTGTGGAATTTGTTTAGAATTTAGTCGAGATTTATTGAAATCACATGTTTGAATTGTGAATTTTTGCAATTTCAATATCTTAAAGGTGATCACAATGTTCTTGAAGACAAATATCATCACTCGCTTTGGAATGCTAGCCATAAGTCATGTTACTTCATATTTTAGTTTCCATATAATTTATCTAGAAATGTGATCAAGAAAAGTAAAGAAGGGAAAGAATCTTCTTGTGTGTTTCTTTTCAACCCACCAACAAAGCCCCTCTTGTCTGATGATTTTATGAGTAACATTAATGAGTTACCCTATGGTTACATTAAGAAATATTGCTACGTCAACCCCATCCACCTCTTGATTGAAGAAGGTTGTAGCAATACAAGTAAACCTTGACATGCCATTGGTATTTCCTCACTTGATCATAATCCTACCTCAATTTTTGTCCAAATGGTGAAGGAAGTTGCGACATATGTCTACTCAAGGTTTGATGTTACATTATTTTGGTTTGTGAACAAACACATAGGTAGACTTTACGGTATGGTTGAGATTATTAAATGGTTATGTTAGGTTTATGGTTTTACTAAGCATGTTATTTATCCTATGTTAAATTAGGGTAGGATGAATAAACTCTTTAGCATTGGCATTATATTTACTTGTGTGTTTCATTTTATTTGAATTTATAAATTTATTTTATTTGAATAAAAGGAAAATTATGCTCACATCATATGAAATTCTCTAAAAGATGGTTTTTATGCTTCATTTATTTCCTTCATGCATGAATTTACTGTGTATATGCTTCATTTATTTCCTTCACACATGAATTTACTTCTCTCAAGGAAGGGATAAGGAACTTATGTCGTTATCTCTCCCTTGCATTTAATATCCATTTGGTGAGAATGTTTCAAGTTTATAGGCTTTTAGAGATTCTAGATTTCTCATGCAATCTTAAGATGAGCACATGTCCCCTAGTTGGAGCCATCTATTACACCTTGGATCCTTTGCAGTGCACCCTACATTTTCTTTCACAAGATGTGATCATGTTGATATCTGTAAAGTGTGATGATTTCTATGTATATGGGCTTGTGGGATGAGTTGATGTACAAGTGTTGGCTAGCGGTGGCTTGGATCCCCTATGGTGGATGGACATGGAAAGTCCTTTTAGACTCCATTCTCAAGATGTTTGGTTTTATTTCTTTGGTTGACTATCCCTTGGTGGTGATAATTCTCATCATGTTCGGCATTGATGTCCTAGGTAAGTATTTGAGCATTTTGGGATATATCTATTAGGGCACACAATTTACAGTAGCCCTAATTACTCACTTATTGCTATGTAAAAGGTGATTAAGCTTCACAAGGGTTGTCACACCCATGGTTTAGCACACCTATGTTCCCCACATCAACCCTCTCTTTTCTTATATATTTGCCACACTATAGCCATAATCCCTTATAGATGATTCTGCTCATGCTCATCTCTTGCACACTTCCCAAAGTAGTCTCACTATTTTCAAAGAATATCACAATTTTTGAAGCATTGGTCACACTTTTTGAGGCACATATGTGCTAGTTACATCCACATGGTTTGCTAGCTTTTCGCAAACGTATAAATTATGAATACATTTCGCTCACGTAATAGGTCGCTAGTTTTTCGAAACCGCAGAAATTATTAAAAAGAAAAATGTAAACAATTTATAATTCCCGACCGTACAAAGTTATAAAATAATTCTCATGTCAATTAACTCATCTGATCGCTCACGTAATAGGTCGCTAGTTTTTCGAAACCGCAGAAATTATTAAAAAAAAAGTGTAAACAATTTATAATTCGCGACCGTACAAAGTTATAAAATAATTCTCATGTCAATTAGCTCATCTGACAGTCCGCTCATTTTCCGTAACCATTAATGCATCGTTTGCTAGCTTTTCGCAAACGTATAAATTATCCAGATCTGATTTGGTCCAGAATCGTGAATTTCTTTGTGAGGATGGATCACAAAGAAATAACCAAAATGAAGACCTCAGTGTTGATCGATGGGAAGGCATAGATCTAGACAGCATTGACTGGTCACTCCTGCTGAGGGAGGCTTAAAATCTATTTACTATATAAATGGATCAGCAGCTCCTACAATTATGAACTTCAAGTCATTGAACTTCAGGTCATTGAAGCTCCATTACATACTGCTCACATGGCAGCCTCTATGGACTCGACGGATCATGTTTTGACTAATGGCGGGCAACAGATCAACTCATCAGTTGAATCTGCAGCAATCCATGAAGTCCAGCTTTACGAGATGATACTCTCTGCTGCCAAGCCCATGGCTTTAAAAGCAGCCGTGTCGCTCAAAATTCCCGACATTATCGCCAAAAGAGGCCCTCTTTCCGTGGACCAGATTGCTTCTCA
>APFE030053778.1:0-13115 GCA_000404065.3 Pinus taeda
GATCTGTGATCTGTTTGTGAGCGGTGTCCTTTTGGTGTTCTGTCTGAGGAACTTACCCTGTAAATTCCTACATTGATACCGTAGCAAATCTTCTTTCTCTCAACAATAAAGAAAAGTCAGGATCAAAAGCACTAGCATAAGTGATTTTAGCAGAGGCCTCAGTAGGCTTGATTTCAGTAGGTATCTTGTTATACATTTTATTGAATCTTTTAGAAAAATCATAAATTGATTCTCCTTCATTTCTTTTGATTGCACCAAATTCTATGATATAATACAAAAAATCTTTCTTATCACCCCATTTTCTTAAAAATGTGTCATCTAGGACTCCAATTCGAGTGATGCTACCAATTGTCAAAGATCTGAACCGTTTCTTACATCACCCTCAAGGCTCTGAACAAAAACTCTCATCCAAACATCTTCATGCTCAATGTTCAGATTATTAGCATAAGCATAAACATTAGCAAGATGTTCTCCAGTTGTTACCTCCCCTTCACCATTAAATTTAGGCATATACTTGAGATAATCTCCTGCAGGTAATGCATTCATGGGCTGAGGTAAAACTAAAGGAGCATATCTAGAAGCAAAAATTGCATCCATTCGGTTAGGGGGTGGATTAGGACTTGCCATGGTGTGAGTTACTGGGGTTTGTGGAATAACAATTTGAGAATTTTGAATAGTATATGAGGAAGCACCAACACTCGATGTAGAGGTCATTTGTTGACTGGAAAATGGGAGAGATATAGAAATTTTTGTAAAATCGGGAGACAGAATTTGTTGTACTTTCTTAGGAATAGCTTTTGAAAAACTAGAAATAGAAGAAACAAGCTTTCGATTACTCTTTTTCTTGATTAGCTTCTCAGGATCAAGGACTTGGTTTTTCAAAGGAGACCGCGGGTTTTCCCTGGTTCTAACCTTGCTTGGAGCCAGAACTTCTATAATGGATTCACCAGGTGTAAAGTAGTCTAAAAAGACAGCTGGAATTGTACACCTTAGAACCAGACTTGTAAATTTTTCATTTACCCGGTGATAAACTTCAATTCGCCTCCCCAGAAATGACGCCAAAGATGTTAGTGCAAGGAGTTACTCGTAGACTGCAAAAGGAGTAAGCCTTACACATCATGATTTCGTTTCGAAATTTAAAAGGGTTTTTTGAGTGGTGGGATGGCTTTCCGAAGGGGCTTTGAAATGATTGAGTTCTTCTTTAACTTTCATGCATTTGGCAAGCTGTGGCAAGCATAAATTGTATGGTTAAGTGAGTATTTTAGGGGAGCAGAGGAAGGAGAATATGTAGCTAATACTTATCCTAAAAAACTGAGTATCTTAAGACAATCACCTCAACTACGCCTTATAGCAAACTCTATTTTTTGATAGGGACAATAACAAATAGAAAGTAGGAAAAAGTATAAAGTATTTCACAAATCCTTTGTGAAACCTTCGCTAACAATTTCTACTTAAACTGATATTATGATTTACAACAAACTGGATAGTAGATAAGTCATCAATAGATCCTCCTAATGATTCTCACTCATACTATACTAGCTGATGTAATTTATCATTTAAAATATTAAAACAGGTTTGACAAGGAAAACAACAATTAAGAAGTAAAAACAGGTATAAAGTATCTCACAAATCCTTTGTGAAACATTTACTAGAAAGTTCTACTTGAACACATATTATAATTCACAGAAAACTAGACAGTAGATAAGTCATCATTAGATTCTCTTAATGATTTTCACTCATACTATACTAGCTACTGCAAATTTATAATTCAGAAAGTTGAAAACAAGAGATAAACAAACCACACATTAGATATGAATTGAATCACAAAATCCTCCAGCATGAAGTGTAGAAAAAGCTATTTTATTAAGCTAAGTCTTCAGGGGAACCAAAATCCAACCCTTAAATGATATTTACGAAAGGTATATATAGGGAGAGAGGCACGAACTCCAACTCTCCTAAATTGGTGGTTCCACTATATTATTATTACATGAGTGTCTTTTAGACATTAAGATCATCTCCGATCGAATTACAACAGAAAGTATAGGTGTAGATGAGAATAAGGGGAAAAATGACACTTTGCTGCTGGAAAACTAACTGGCTGCTCCTTTTGCTGCTAAATTTTCTCTTTGTGGTCTTGCCTATTGAATGACCATATGTCTTCATTAAACATAACCTTCAACAACCTCATAACTGTCACATATCCATTGTCGTTCTTATCCCTATCGTTATGAGTTGTTGTCTTCCAAAACTGGCCCGGAGGTTTGCTGCTGACAGTTGTATATTTATGTCTAACAGGTGCTACCCGAAATTCTGGCAATGCCTGTAATGGCAAAAAAACTGGAAACACTTCGAAACTTTCTGTAGGATAATATTTCCACTTCAAAATTTCAACAAAAATGCTTCAAAATACCTTTTCATCCTATGTGAGTTGTAGTCTCTGCAAGCTTATCCAAGTTGGTTTTAATTCTAGCAGATTTAGACCTTATGATATTTGTTGTGTCTTCTTTGATGATGGCCTCTCTCTTTTCTGCTTCTTTTTGGATCTTTTTTCTTTTGGAAGACTTTGATGGCTGGTCCATGGGAGCTTTGTCTCTTTGTTTCTTCAAGGATCTTCTAATTTGTGCAATAGATAGATCCTCGGTCTATAGCTCTATAGGTTGTTCTTCTATAACTATTACTTCAGTTATCAAACAAGGGTTATTTAGGGCCTTTGAATTTACTCTGTATTTGTTCTTTTCCCTAGTATGCCTCCTCCTAGTTCCAACAACTAGTTTTAGCTCTTCCTTCTTGTTTTTACTGGTTCTTGTATACCATGCTTCCTTCAATATTTCCTCATCAGAATCCATAGGTTGGTCTTCTTGTTGTTGTTCATGTGCTTCCGGAATTTCAGGAAACACCTACGCTTTACATTTCTCTTCAACTACAAGTTTTATTCTCCTATTTCTTTTGTAAACTTTAGGAAAAGGTCTAACAGGAGGAACCTTTTTTGAGCTTCCAATTTTCTGGTCAGAAGAGCTTTCTCCTTGCTCCTTTTTCGTTTCAGTTTTAGTAGCTGAAGGCTTCTTTTTGCTACTTTTGGCACCTCTGCTCACACCTTCCCTTACTGTACTCTTTGTCTGAACCCGTGTTGAAGAAGGCTTATCAGTTTCTTGGGGTTTTGGTGCAGGTTGGCCTGCTCTATAAAACAAGAAATTGTCCCAAGTCTGGTTCCTCTTTTTCAATTCTTCTTCAACCAGAACCTTGATAATTGCCTGATGATACAGACTGTACTCTGATGCTTCTTGATGTGTTTGAATCCTGGCTGCCATTTTTGTTAGGCTCTTCAATATAAAATAAGGCAAATTAAGAGCCCTCATACCTACAAAATGAAAAAGATACCTCATATGGTAAAGAAAAACTATTGTACATCTTCTCTCACAAGTGAGAAAGATCTTAACTATTGTACATCTTCTGCTATTTTAATTACATGTTATGCAAATGTCTGTCTAATATGCAATTTGGCTAATGCATCAGTTAACGTGCTTAATCGCCTTGGAATGTGTTGATATGTGATGAAATCAAATATCTTTTCTAACAATTTAACACGTAAATACAACCTTAAAATCTGATGGTCTCTGACGGAATATTGCCCATTGAGCTAGTGGATGACAAGCTGAGAATCCAGGTTCACAACTAATGTTCGAATACCGAGATTAATCGCCTCGGACAGTAACTCAATAACTACACTATACTCAGGGACATTTTTTTTGGTACAACCTAGACAAACACCTTGAAGGTCTACTAGCTCACCATGAGGATCGTAGATCACCCATGCTGCAGAAGACAGGTTACGGGTACTGCGGCAGGCACCATCGGCGAAACCAATGTAAGGTGCACCAGACATCTACACAAGAAGCAAAAGGACACAATAAGCGGAAATCATGCCGACACAGCAAGCCAAAACATGAAAACACGCACACACACAACACACCTGCTAAAACACACGTATGTACAAATCAGAGTGCATGGAATTCACGCATAATATTTTTTCAAGTAAAGCCCATTTCGGGGCTTATCCAGAGGGTTCTCCTCATAGTCAATCAGCTCATAGGCTCCTTTTTGCAAAACTCACTTTACAATATAAGGCCCATGCCACATGGGCTCGAATTTTCCTGCCCCCAGCTTATCATTAGCTTGATCGTAGAGCAGGACTAAATCTCCCTCAACAAAAGAACGAGGATGAACAGTATGATCGAAGTGAGTTTTCACTCTCTTCTTCTGTGCTTAAATAGTTAGAGAGGCTATTCGACGAGTCTCATCTAGCCGCTCCAGGTAAATAAGGCGCTCTTCTACTGGAGTAGTGTCGGGGAGTAATTCGAAGGCTAATTTCAAAGAAGGGATCTCGCACTCAATGGGAAGGGTAGCCTCCAGTCCGTAAACCAATTGGAACGGAGTGAAACCAGTGGCATCCTTCACAGAAGTTCAGTAGGCCCATAAGGTAGAGAACAACATCAAGTGCCAATTGGACTTGTGCATGCCAATGGTTTGTTGAAGCATCGTAACTAGAACCTTGTTGACGGCTTCTACTTGGCCATTGGCTTGAGGATAATATGGAGTCGAGCTATTATGTCGCAAGCCTAACCGGGTTGTAAGCTCAGTCATCATATGATTACGGAAATGCTTACTGTGATCAGTGACGATGGACTGAGGGACTCCGAACCGTGACATAACATGATTAAACAAAAACTGCGTCGCTGTGTGACCGTCTTCAGATAGTGTGGGCATCGCATCGGCAAATTTTGTCAAGTAATCAACGGCGACGATGATATCCCATGCCCCCCGGCCGAGCGAGGGTTACAGGTCATATAATCAATGCCCCATTTTGCAAAAGGACCGACGGTAACAAAAAGGTGCAATGGAGAGTGGGGCGCACGCATCTTCCGCTGGCAGATTTGGCACTCGTGACAGGAGCAGACGGCAAGAATGCAGTCCTTAAAGATGGAGGGCCAAAAGTAGCCGGCGTGGAGGATCTTTTGAGCAGTAGCATAGCCGGACATGTGACCACCACAGGCACCAGAATGGCAGTCATTTAAAACTCGCTCAGCTTCCTCGAGCGTTAAACATCGGCGGAGAATAGAGTCGGCGCCTAGACAGTACAGGGTGTTCCCAATAATACGATATGGCTGAGATTGATGGCAAATTCGTCGCCGAGCATCCTTAGACATATCACGACGAAAAGAGGACGTCTGCAGATAGACAATGATATCCCCGTACTAGGGATCGAGGGTGCTGATTAAGAACAGGGTTTCATCCGGAATATGGTCCTCTAACCGAGAGGGCGCGGCAAGAGACGACAAAAAGCATAGAAACTCAGCAAAGACAAGGGATTTCTTGGACTTGGTAGTGGTGAATTCCAAGTCAAACTCTTGGAGGATAACAATCCACTTCGAGTACTCGCTCCCTAGCAACTGACGCGACAGAATGTACGTCATCGGGTTGCAATCAGAAACCACTGTCGTAGTGTGCAATAAGGTATAATGGCGGAAACGTTGGACGGCACAAACGGCGGCCAATGCCAACTTCTCGACGTGGGCGTATCGAGATTCTATATCTAATAAATTGCGGCTGAGATAATAAATGATGTGCTCAATGTCATCGTCATCATCTTGAACGAGAACCATGCCAATAGTGGTATCGGCAGTGGCCAGATACAGAGTGTAGTCACGATGATAATTAGGAGGACGCAACAATGGAGTAGAACAAGGAGATCCTTGAGGTGCTCGAAGGACTCTTGAGCAGCAGCATCCCAAAGAAAAGGGGTGTCCCACTTTAATAACCGTGTGAAACCTTTGGCCACTTCGACATAGTTTGGAATGAAGCGTCGTAAAAAATTCGCTTTGCCCTGCAAGCTCTGCAATTGCTACAAAGAAGTAGGGGGAGGAAGATTCAGAATGGCCTCGACCTTAAGGGGATCCAAATGGATGCCCTCTCAGGAGACGATGAACCCGAGAAGTCTGCTAGACTCTACGCAGAAGACACACTTATGTGGATTGAGCCGGATATGGTAGTGTCGACAGCGGAGAAAGATTTCGCAAAGATGAGTGGGATAGTCCTGTCGTTTAGCTGAATGAGCTGGTAGAACATCCAGGTAAGGTTACACGATGTGTCAAATATCATGGAATGCATAAGACATCGCACGTTGGAAGGTAGCACTGGCATTCTTCAAATCGAAAGGGAGCTTTTTGTAGGCGAAAGTGCCCCGCGGACAGATAAAGGCGGTCTTGTGCTGATCGGCGGGCGCAATATTAATCTTGTTATAACCAGAAAAACCGTCCATGAATGAGTACATTTCACTTCCGGCACACTCATCAATGAGATGGTCAATGAAGGGTGTGGGGTAGTTATCTTTGGGACAGGCTCGATTAATATCATGGTAATCAACACAGACCCTGATGGTGCCCTGCTTTTTAGTCACAGGGATGATATTTGAAACCCAATCTGTGAGTGGGATGGGGTAAATAGAACCAACCTTGAGAAGCTTTTCAACCTCCGCTTTAATGTTTGCAGCCTTCCGGGGGTGCACGGGACATAAACGCTGTCGAACAGGCTTAGCACCCGGAAATGTGGGTATCTCATGCACCACGATACTAGGGTCGATGCCGGGCATTTCTTCGTAAGACCAAGCAAACACGTCACAAAATTTGCGAAAAAGACCAGTATAGAGTTGAATCTCCTCAGGAGTACAAGTTACTCCAACATAGATGTGCTCGACAATCCCCGGTTTAACAAAGATGTCGATCGGGTGGGTTTGCGTGATGTTTCCCATGTTCCCTTCATAGGACACTTGATAAACTTGAATGGGTGTCTAAAGGGGTTATGAGGGGAGACAAGGAGCAAACCACTCAAGACAGGTAAGCATTTCCCAGTGGGCAGGGAGGAATGAGGAACGATGGTGGTGATCGAACCAAGGGGGTTCCTCAAGAGAAATCGTCTCGATAATGGCTTCATCAGAAGGAAATATTTCCTTTAAAGGATTTGAAGAAGGATGGTCTCCAAGCCAAGGGGAATGAGCGTACGAATCAAGAGCTCTGCTCAACGGAGCAGCTTCAGGAGGGGGAGCCGATGCAGAAAAAATCTCGATGTAGTTGAGCTCGGCAGGACTCAACGGCATCTCATCGCCCCAAGATTCTATCTGATCAGTGGGGGGGAGAACCCAGGGATCAAAGCGAACGGAAATCATATTAATATGAGCGACGTTCATAGGTGGGAGTGAAAAGACACCCATAAGGGCAGGATCTTTAAAGAGCCCAACTCCCACATTCTCTAATGGAATGGAGGTATGCTCCTTAAAAGGCACATTGCCTTCGAAAGAGGAGGCGAAGAAAGACAACTGGTCTACTGTGACAATCTTCCCCTGATGAGGGAAACGAATGACACGAAATAGAGATGAAGCCACGGCTCGCATGGCATATGTCCAGCTTCGTCCCAAAAGGAGGTTGTAAGTTAGATTGGCATCAATGACTTCAACTTCCACTTCGACGGTCTTCCCTTCCAAAGTAATAGGCAAACGTTGGAGCATACCATAAGGGCGAGACTCTCTCCCATCAAAGGCTTCCAAGGTCGTAGGAGACTGGCTCAGAGTCGGAGAACCAATAGCCTTCCAACAAGCAACAGACATTATGCAAGTTGAAGCGCCTTCATCAATGACCGTACAATGAATCGTTTTGGAGTTGATGATGACCTGGATAAGGAAGGAAATTTGGTGAGGCAGTCTTGGTACATGGCTTTCGAGATCAAAAGTGATCAGATCCGAATTAGCCAGGTCGATGCCACCGATAGCCGATAGCAAGGACTTCCTCTAGGAGGGGCAGCTCTGGAGAACTTCTAGAGAGGACATACCTAACGGAGCCTGGGCTAAGTCCTCAACAATGTTGTAGTGCTGAGCAGCACGAGCATTAGGGTTGTAAGAAGATTTCTTGAGTACACCTTTAGGAGGGGTTCGGATGGGCATCTCAGTGCTAGGTCTCTCGATATGGAGTGGACCAGAATTGGACGGAGGAGCGCTAGAGGGGACCTCAGGCTCTTTCCCGCTAGGCCACGAATATTATTTTGCTCGAGTACTAATGTGAACAAGAATCGTCCCAGCTATAAACACTTGAGAACCAAAGGGAGAAGAGGATTGGGATGGGTCAGCCACCATTTGTGTTTGTTGCGAGGGAAAAGGCTCTTTGAGCACGGCAGGAGTCCCAGGAGCACCTTTCAACAAGTGACTAACTTCAAACCGCCTCAAGCAGTCTTTGGTATAGTGATCCTCGTCACAGGTAAGACAGGGATACTTGGGCTTGCATTTGGTTCCTTCCTTGGGTGGAGGTTTAGGGGAATCCTACTTGGGTTGATCAGCTTTATTCTTCCCTTTTCTCTTCCTTTTTCCTTTCGAGGCTTTATCCGCTGTGGTGGACTGAACAGCATTGACCTCGAAAGTATTACTGGAATTAGATACAGCCTGAGAAGTATTTTCATTCGAAGCATTCGACTTTTGCTTCTCAGGGTTCACAGAAGATTTATTAGAAGGCGGATTAACGGAACCAATGATACCATCAACAGATGGTGTTGGCGGGGCCTTAGAAGTTTCGGGCCTCGATGCATCAGGCAAATAATCATATAGTGTACCGGACTAGGAATAAACCAAGTCAAGGTACTGAGCACGTGCTATAGCCTGCTCCTCAGTTACACATGCTCCCATAGCAATGTCTCGTGCTATCGGACCGAAGAATGAGGTCGTGAACCAGTCGGTCAACAGTTGGTCGGGAATCCAAAACTTAATCAAGCGACGACGCCATCTCCATTCATGGATATGATCGGAGATGTGCATAACCGTCGATTGTTTAAGGGATGTCAGGAGATGTGTGCCTGTTTCATATCGAATCGACAACTAAAAGTGAGTTAAACATGCCATTGCCAACGAGTTAATATCCTGAAAAGATCCGCGAGCTAACTCAATATACCACTTAGTAGTAGAGCCAGTGAGGGTCCTTTGAAAAGGCGGAGCCAGATCAAATCATCAAGCCACAAATTTGACGAACACCATAGATGATAAGTCATAGCGTGGGCTTGGGGGTCTTCTCTAGCTTTGCCATCGAATTTGGGATAATCACCAGGAATCTTAGTTAGGACCGGTGGCTAGTACAAATTATGAAGGATAGGATCATTGGTCAGTTTGGACACATCCGGCAGCTCTAACGTTGCTAAGAAGGGTAACTGAGGATTAAAGGACATTTGTGGCCGCGGGTAAGAGGTAGCACCAGAGTTCCAACCAGTTGTTTGTTGCCCCCATTGATTTTTTCCGGACGGATTTGGCCCATAAGGGTTCTGTCCGTGGGGATTTTGTCCATAGGGGTTATAGCTATAACTCGATGGCTCACCCTAGATTTTCCCCCCAGGATTCCATTGATTACCAATTTGGCCCGCACGAGCAACATACGGTTGCTAGTAACTCTGATAAGGACTCACTTGCAGCTATTGATAATTTTGATACGGGGCAAATTGAACTTGCCCTTGGGATTGCTGGAAACCATAAGGCGACTGGGCTCCATACTGAGCCTGGGGGCTAGGCTACGTTTGATAAGTAGGTTGAGATTGAGATCCAACCTGCATTTGAAGACCGGCTTGGGTCTAGAGCCCAGGCTGGGACTGAAAACCGGGTGGAGCTTGAGAAGCAACAATCATTTGAGTGCCCGGTTGGGCAGTCCCAGGAAGATGTCATTGAGAGGATTGGGGTTGAGCCACCTGGCCAGAAGGTTGACCTAGTTGAGATTGAGATTGGCCCATTTTCCCAGAATGTTGAGCCTGCTGGGTACTGGGTTGCCCTTGCAAAATGGAGGGCTGTCTTGATGGACCGGATGGCTGAGTAGACTAGACAGTTGGTTGACCTGATTGGATTTGAGGTTGACCAATTTGCCCAGATGGTTGACCAAACTGGACAGTGGGTTGGCCTCGCTGTACGTAAAGCTGACCACCCTGCCCAGAAGGGTATCCCTGTTGGACCCCGGTTGTCCTTGTTGCATGTAAGGTTGTCCTAGATTTCCAGAGGGTTGCCCAAGATAAGTAAAAGATGAACCACCATAATCCGAAGGTTGTCCCTGGAAGGGTTGTCCTTATGGGCCTCCAAGTTTCCCTAGATAAGATTATCTGTAATACTGTTGCCCATAGGAGGGCTGTGTGTAAGACGGTTGACCTTGATAAGGTGGTCCTTGAAAATTCGCAAGGGGTACTTGGCCACCACCGTAACCCGTGGTACCCCAAGCAACAACTAACGGGACTGAGACCTCAACCACAGGCTAAGATGGCAAAGGCCCATGGTGATAAAGGTGAGCTCCTTGAGAATCATAATAATGAAACAGGCCTTACGTGCCCGGATTCTGAAAGGCATGGAAATCTTGATCGTATGCCCCCCCTGCTGGAATGGAACCAGAAGAAGGTGGGGCATTACATGTAGGATCAACAAATCTGGATGTGGATACCGATGGGCCACTATTTTCCGATCCCAGGGAAGGTCCAGCAACAGTGGTCACAACTGAGGATGCAGTGACGGCACCAACAACAGGTGTTGAAGAAGCCACACAGACAGTTGGAATAGTCGGGACTGAAGTGACAGACGTATTGTGAATTTGAGGAATAAAAGACTCCGAAGTTGGATTGATGGTATGAAACCACATAGAACCCGTAAAGGAGGTCCTAGAACCACTAACATCCCTCAAAGCCCTATAGCATAAGGGCAACGCGACACCAAGAGGGGTGACACTAAAGGGTGGATTTTCCGCGGGGATAGGAATTTCACCGCTCATCGCAATGGATCCTTCACTTTTGATGGGGGATGTGTCATCCATGTCAGAATAAGACATTGGGATCAAAACACTAGGAGGAGTAACGGTAATATCCTCTTCAGAAGGCTGCCAAGTGGGGTTCCAATGAATATCGTAAGCCTCGTCTTCTAGAGCATGAGAGTTAAGCGGTTGGATACTCGGAATAATAGGAAGAGTATCACTACCAACCGGGATCTCAGGAGCAACAGAAGAGGGAGACCCTTGGTCACTTGGAATGGGAGACGGGATCGGTGATTCCACCAGGATGATTCGATTCAAAAATCCTAGGAGAACTAATGGGAAAGAACCCTACTCAAGCTAACACAAACAAGATCTAACAGGGTAAATGTGAACGTGGCCGAATAAATTTTAAGACACAAGAACACAACTTGACCATTTCATCTTTAAAGAGTCGAGAAAATGACCAAAAGATGACTCTAGTCGCCTTCGAATGTTTAATGAGCCTGAAGTGACAAGTGCTCAGATGAACCTTTTCTTTTAAGGAGTCTGGAAAGGAGCGAAAGTGACTACTCTGGAGAACTAGGCAAAAGGTTTACCAAACAATCCGTAAATCTGCATATACACATTGGCAATCGTATGAAAACCAAGGACTTTCTGTACGGTAGTCAATCTTCCCGAATTCTTTGTTCGGTGCATTACAGTTTGTAAGGCGGCAGCCATGATTTCCTATGGATAAAGAATGATAAACCTAGTGGGGTCTCCCCATATACTCGACGGTACGTGGGAACACAATTCCGTACTAGACCACTATTGAGTCACAGAAGGAGGAATCACCCAACCTTGAGTGGAAACAAAAGTGACTAGGTTTAACGACGCCGGAGCACGTCTCTAGCCTAGACCTATAAATAGTGTGCATTATGTTCCAATGCATTGTTAGATTCATTCAGTTCATTTTAGAGTTGACCTTGGATTATGTTTCAGTTTTCAGGCCTTACCGTATGTATATAATAAATCCTAGGATGCAGCTAGAATGCACGAAAAATCCTTCTTCTTCAATGAACACCTACCTACGGGAGGGTAGAGAGATCATTTCCAAACCAAGAAAACCAAGACAACGAAGGCAGTCACTCAATGCATACAGACACCAATTCCTAAAGTGCATGGATACTACTAATGAGAGATCTTAATCATTCGCTTTCCAATATGCAAACTTGAAATGCAAATTCACTTTCACTTTCGTACTAAATGAATGCAACCTTTTTGATTTTGATGTCTTTAAATCTAGAAGAGACAAATAAGCAACAAGCAAGTGTGGAAAAGCCCGGTTGATCCAAACAATTGTAATCTATGTTCGGTAGCGAAAAGAAATCGAATCAACGCCAAAGATTGGTTCAATAACATTCACTGAACAATCAACCAAAAATAGGCTAAGGGGAAGGCTCAATCAAAACAACAAGAAGCCACAAATGAACCATGAGCAAACAAGCAACCAAGCCAACAAATTCAAGGAACTTGAAACAATGATCTAGGTCATATAAGAAAAAACAAGATTCATTCAACAAAGCTCACAAGAAAGCACCTTAACCATGAATAGTGAAAAACAAGTCATCAAGCAAGAGAGAAAAGCAAGGGACCAGTAAGACTGACGGACTCAGGAGGCAGAATTGAGAAAATCAATTCTACAACAATCAGCGTGGGTAATACACAAGCAACAAGCACTAATAAAGCACTAGCCGCAGCAAGAAGGCAATGTCAGCGCGGAAGTACAGGAACTTTCCCGCGAGGGTACGATTTCCAGAACCGTCGCGACTGTTAGGCGTAATTACGCGATGAACAGGATATTATAAAAGGGTGATCGCGATGACAGTGCAACTATTAAAATTAAATCCGCAATGATGTTCAAAGCAGTGACAGGCGAACCAAAACTCCCAAATAAAAAACAGCCAATCTTTCAATCAAATAAGAGTATTTCCCAGATTAACCCAGGGAACTCAGAGGACTGATAACTAATCCCCAAAACTTCAAAAGAGACCAAATCAACAAATCAAAGCAAGAGCAAACAAGAAAAAAAAAAGGCCAAAACTCCTCCTCAGTGGAGTCCCCAATTTGTGATGCAGGAAAGTGTTCCATCTGCAGACAGAGGAAACCCCTCTAGCCCTAAAGTGGGTCTAGTCACAAACAAGGACAGATCAACAATAGCTTTCCTTAAACAATTAAAGTTGGAGGCCTACCTCAACTGGTGGTCGATGGAGTTCCGTTGCGTTGCTCCAGCTTCCGCTTCCTTCTCCTCAACGAGTGATCAACCTGAAACAA
>APFE030053789.1:0-11015 GCA_000404065.3 Pinus taeda
ATTGACACCAAACATCATGGACATGTTGCAGATGAGATGAGGACTACTTCATGGACCTGAGCATGGTTTACTTATGAGGATGGATTCTTGATCGAGTTCAGGATGTGACAGGGATGTTTTGAGAAAAGACTGATGGTGGCATGAGGGTGTGCATTCTCATGGTTTGGGCGTGACGGTTAGATTAGCTACCCAACTAGTTCAGACATGGGGACATGTAGTGTACAGAGATGTGTTAGCATTGTGTTGGAGTATCATGGCAGCAGTTCACATGGGGACGACACATGTGAGGTCGACATGGCATGTTGCAGTGAGCATGTAGCTTGAGATGGAGGGACCAGCCTTCCACGATAGAGCAGCGTGTGGAGATTGTGACATGGGGGTTGATGATCATGGATTGAGATGACTTCCGATTATTGAGATGAGATGTTGGCACATGGTTGAGGTGTGTTAACACTTGTTGATATATCATGGGCAGTTTTGCACATGGTGAAGATGATGCACATGATGGAGTTGACACATTGTTGCAGCAGACATGTAGCTTGATGTTGGAAGGATCAACCTTCCATGATGGAGAGAAGCATGGGGAGATTGTAACAGGTGGTCGATGGTCATGGACATGACATACATTGGTATGGACTATCTTGGTGACAATTGGTTTCTTAGATGAGACATGGTGGAGATGGGGTTCTACATATGTTGTAGTGATGGTTGCAGTATGTGAAGGAGTTGACATCATGGATGGTCTTGGTGGACAGTTACTAGGATGGTATGTTGTCGAGGACGACAACGATTTCAGGTGGAGGAGGATGTAAGGTCCTTGGGCGTGAACGCGACGGGCGCCAGGCAAGTCACCGTGCACGATGGGCGCGCGGGTGGATGACGGGCGTGCGGGCGGGCGCACGACGGGCACGCGCTGAATGACAATGCGACGTTTCTGCGAGTTCAAAGCGGCGATACGTTGGACAGTTTGTGACACTTTGGAAATGCGATGAAGTGTTGGAGTCTTTATACTACGATTTGGAGTGGCTTGCGGTGAGGGCAAGGCCGGCTCATGAAGGAACGATTTAAGGGTGTGTTAACTATAGTTTGGGGGTCGGCTAGAGTGCCACCACCCGCATATGGTTCCACGCTCACATGTGTATAAACACACATGCGTTGATTCATTTGAAGGACAACAACTTGCACTTGAAGCTCGCATAAGGAAGAGAGGTAAAAGTGCGCAGATTTAAGAGGTAGTGCGCATACCTCATGCGCAAGTCTTGAATGTGCACTTGGAGTGTCTCTTGAAGCCGGTTGTGGGTTGGGCAAGGTGTTCCCGTGTTAGTGCGTATGTGCAGATTTTGTATAGGACTTGGCAAAGGGATTTTGGTGGCTCGGGTGAGCATCGCCCTTCGTGCAAGAGGTGCACAAGGTCGTAAAAGGCCGTGTTCCCTCTCATTGTAAATTTGACTAAGTGTGAGACTTGGTTCGGCCAAGACACGCTTGTATATTGTAAACTAATAATCTTAATATATTGTCGGGCAAACTCACATTACGGGGAGTTGCCCCTCCCCTTTATATTGTTGGAATTGTTGTTCTTGTTATAATTGCTATGGATAATGAATGTGTATGGACTTCATTAGTATAAAGGATAATTGCATTTTATACTTGGTTGCGAAACACAAACTAAGCACACGGTTGTGAATTAGGCGTAGTCCATGTACACAAGTATTGTTAAAAAGAAAGTGTTTTGTGGTGCCACACCTCGCCAGCACGGTTGAAAGACCACCGTAGGCTTGGGGGCGTGACACATTTTGTGGCTTGGGAAATGATTAGCTAGCTCCAAGACCTTAACTAGCTCCAAGACCTTATCTTTCCAAATCTTCATTTCCTTCGGTGTACTTTTACATTTTTAGAATCAATTGCTAATATTATTTGCATCAATCACATTAATGTGTAAATGTGGTTGATTGACTAATATAAACCTTTAGAATATATCAACCAATTTGTGCTGGTCTCCTATTATAATAAAAATTTATATGAAAAGAACATTTTTGGAAAGCAAAAGGTGAGACAGACCAGGAAAAGCGTTACAAAAGTCAATGATAACGCGTGGTGTAGAAAAATAGGACGAGAGAATCTTTGTGTGGCTATGTACTGCAATTTCCATGCAAATCTGATTATGGTGGAAGTCAATGAATACGCGCGGTGTTAAAAATTTGGATCAGAGAATCTTCGTGTGGCCATGAACATAGAAACATGCTCCCTCGCTCTCTGTTTTATTGGAACGGTAGGAAGAGTAGTCGGGATGTCTTTTTCTTTGAAACAAGATCCGACCGATGACTGACGATTTCAAAAATGTCAAGAAGCGCACGGAACGAATTTTGTGGAGCTTGAACCTAAATTCTTGTCGTTCACATGGAAACCCACCACTGAATATGTATGAGCCAGACTCATTCAATAGGGTAACTCACGTTGATATGCGGTCGCTGATTTTTAAGGGATTGTAGATTTTAAGAATGGGAAGTTAAAAAGGCGGATTCTCTAATCTCGTTTTGGTCGCATGTGAGTTTGTTTTTGCTAAAATCACAGGATTTTAGTATACTGGACTTATCGACGGTTGGATGTACTCTTGGTGTTATAGAACCTGTTATGAAAATTGATATAGGTCTCCCATAAATTAGCACTGGCAATTACAGATTCACCATATAATTAACAAAAATATTAATAACCTAACTAAAAAAACTCTATTAAAAAAAATATAAATATTATTTGATAAAAAAATTTATTATTCCATAAGAAAAATGATTGTAGTGAATATTATTCCATAAGAAAAATGATTATAGAAATATGAAAAGAGGGTTTCACATCTTCCGTTAATGTCCTCTTAATAAAGTCAAAAATATTTTTTTACAAATGTTATTCCAATAGCTTTTTGTGCTAGTAATTCGTGGCCATGAAATTGATCTAAGAAAATAAAGAAAGATGAAGAAAATCACATTCAAATTATTCTCATTTCTCTAAATATTTAGGGAATTTTAGAGCGATCTCACACATGACATACATATATATATTGAAAGATTACATTACACATTATCATTATCTTAAAAATACCCACGAGGTATAAAACCGTTGGTTTTTGTGGGCTTAATTTTTAATATTTTATTTTTATTTTATTTTTATTTTTTATCTAATAAATCTTTGTATGAATTGGTATTTTACATTCTTTTGATATTATAAATAGAAAATGTGTAATATATATATCGAAAGATTACATTATCATTATTTTAAAAAATACCCCTGAGTAAAAACGGTTGGTTTTTTGTGGGCTTTAATTATATATATATATATGTTTTAGTAAATCTTTGTATGAATTGGTATTTTGCATTCTTTTGACATTATAAATAGAAAATTACTGAAGTTTTTTGGTATTATATGGATCTATTTATATATGTACATTTCTCACAATTTTTTATAAATAAATAAAATTTACTATTATTATTAAATAAATAAATAAATAAATAAGGAGAAAGGAAAAAAACAGAAATATTTCTAAATATGACTAATAAAATATATAAATGAATTTAGTTTTGAAAATAAAAAGTGAATTAAATGAAAATATATATAAAATAGAAAAAATAAAATTTACAGTTTTTTGAGTAGTTTAGATAAGTAAATGGTTGATAATGCATAAGCCATAATCAAATGATAATAACAACAACTTTATGATTATCTACATGCTAGATTAAAGAAAAAAAATTCCTAAAAATTAACTAATTATAATTTATTTTATATATTACATTATTAATTATAAAGAAAATAATATAATTAAATAACACAACATATAATTTAAAATGTAAACAAATTTTTTAAAAACTGTGGAAATTCACTCATTTAATTAAAATTTAATTTGTAATACAAGTTTATTAGAATATCGTAAATTTATTACATGATTGTTTAATTAATCAATTTAATTAAAAAAAGAAATTTTAAATAAAATTATTTTCCAAAAAAAATCTTATAATATTTCTAAAAATATCCAATTAAACACAGCTTTTACAACTAATTGAGATTAAAAAATAATATAATTTATATATAAAAAAATAATCTTATATTACAAAAACTTAATTACTTTGCCTTTAAACTCGCAAATTAACATCTAATTTTATGATTTTAAAATAATTTTATAGGTTAAAATATTTATCCATCATCAATATAAAACCTAATCCATCATCATAATAATAAAATATAAGAAGACATAAAGATAATAATAAAAAATATGAAGAAATAACGATTTGAGAACAAAAGGACAAAGAAAAGCGCTATAGAAGCCAATGATAACGAGCTAGGACGAGAATCTTTCTGGGTTTTGAATTGTAATTTTAAAAAAAGTTTGAAATTGTTAGATAAGTTGGGCAGAAGTATGGAAGAGAGTGGAATGTTAAGTGAATATCTATAAGTTTTAATAAGAAATTTGATATTAAAATTAAAATTAGAGAGGAATTTTCAAAATATTTTGGTATTGCCATTGGGGTTAAGTCGGGGTGTTTCTTTTCTCCAACACCATTGGAGAAAGTATTTAATTAGCGAGTTATGTGGTGAAACTATTTTTGTATGTTGATGATCTTATCTTAATTGCAAAATCTATTCAAGGTTTCAGAGATTATTTGAAGGCCTTAAAGATTTTCTGTCAAAAGGTTGGGATGCAAGTGAACACTAGCAAAACCAAAGTCATGATCTTCTTATTAAAGCAGAAAAAGCAACAGGTTAGCTTTATATTTGAGAAAAAATCCTTGGAGATAATGAAAAAATACAAGTACCTAAGAATTGTTTTTCACAACATGCTTATTTGGGAGACATGCATAACTAAAAGGATGCAAGAGGGATGGAGAGCTTCTTACCTCCTTCAGAATAGATGTAGGAAAGCAAAATTGTGGGACTGGAAAACCAAGAAAACTCTTTTTGGAGTGTTGGTTACCCTGATTGTCTTCTATGGATGTGAAGTTTTGGGGGAGTAGCATGTCAAATCACAAGTAGAGACAACTAGAAAGAATTCAAAATCACTTAATCATTAGTAATTTCAAAGTCACGTCAAGTGTCCCATATGAGATCTTGCTCGCAGAAGTTGGAATGTTCCCAATGGAGGCTTCAACAATTATTCGTTTGTTAAGTTATTTAAAAAATGTGGAAAGCATGGATGCACAGGGTTGGCCCAAGATGATTGCTGCAGAGGAGCTAAAGTTTAGGAAGAAAAATTGGAGGAAGCAAAATGACAAGTGGATGAGCAAATGGTGAATAAATTGGCAAACACTGTCCTAGTTCTAAGTGGAGGCAAAAAAATTGGGTACCTGAAAAATTCAAGATTGCCATGTGGGAGAAATAGGATGGCAGAAAAAAATTGATATATGCCAAAAATTTCAACCCATCATAGTCATGATGAAAAGACTTATTTGAGTGCTGCAATCAAGGGAAAGGCTAAAACTAGGAAAGACTAAAACTTTAATAGTGCCGCTGAGGACTGGATCTCACCATTTTTGGTGCGAAAAAAGTCTCTGAGGACTGGATCTCACTATTTTAAGTGCGAAACAGGTACATGGATAAGTGCCAAGGCAAAGTTGGTAGCAAGAAATTACATCTTTTGCAGGAAAAAAACAATTGAAACTAAATAGCACTTCATCATGAAATATCCAACTTGTGAGGATATTCGTAATCAGTTTGAAAACTGTTTAAATACATTGTTGGAAGAAAATACAATTTTCTTTATTAAAATTCATGACAAAAAAGTTGTTTTAAAAAAAACTTGAGAGGGTGATGTTCTGTTCAGTTTGAAATATAGATTGCTTAGACAACTAGATCTCATAGATGTCATTAAAATTCATTCAATTTCATGCAAATCTGATATCTATGAAGGACTACGCTCCCTCATTGTTGATTTTATTAGAAGGCTAGAATGAGTCGTTTGAATGTCTTTCTGTTTAAAACATTCAACGCATGACTGCGGATATTCTGCAGATGAACGGTGACGGGTGACAATTTCAAAATGCACAAGATGCGAAACGGAACGAATTTAGTTGACCTTCAAATGAAACCAAATTCATGTTTTCACATGTAACCTATAATTCACTGTCCGTTCAACATGGTACATTAGGCAATACATAACACTGCGGCTACCCAGAAACCGGAAGATTACGCGGCAATATATGACCCCGCCCGCTTCCCCAAAACCCCACCATTACACGCTGATAAGGCGTTCACATTAATTACATTTTTCCCTCTGAAACTGCGACTTTGACCTTCAATAAGAGGCCGTGCTTGCTATCTCTTTCAGATTGCGATCTCTGCTTTATAAAAAATGCAGTTGTCTGACGAGGTAGAGGAATTGCATGGATAGTTAAAAGTAGCTGAATCCAAATAAATTTGTTTTAAATTTTTTTGTAAAAATAGTGAATGGAGTTTTTATGATAGAAATAGATTCAACACATTAAAATACCTATAAAATTTTGAATATAACCATTATAATTTAAATTTACAAAAATCCTTATCATATTTTCTCTAAATATAAATAAAATTTCCATAACTTCCCGAGAAACTCCTCCGTCGCCTCGTTAGACTGGCGATAGAAAATCAATGCCCATGATCCGGACCCGTTCTTGGTCACCAAATTTTTCATATAAACAGCTGCTTCAGCCGTGAATTGGGCAAACCGTGCTCGTTCTTCAAGATTTTATTCCGGGAAATCAACTCCGACACACGATCAATCTCCTTTTAAATTTCCCTCTGCTTAACTGAAAACCGTGCTCGAATTGGAAATATTCGCTCTCGCCATGATTCAATCGGCGTACATTTCTTTAGCTCACGCTCCAGCGTTTCGTCCTAGAAATCCCAGCCATATCTGGTTTGGGAATACAAGCGAAATTCCGGCTGCTGCTTCTGGTGACTGCACTCTTTTCCCTGTGAAATCGATGGTGCCCAAGACTCTCGTCTGTCAGTCCTCTCTAAATCCATGGAACCCTTCCAACAAACGTCCGTCCGCAAAACAGAAGCGGTGGTCGCCTATTCTCGTACGGGCGGTGGAAAAACCCCAACAGAACGTGCGCAACTCTGGTGTTCGTAAGACCGCCCAGCCACTTGATTTGTCTCTCGACATCAAGGTCGTCGACAGGCCGATTGGCCGGCCGATATTCCCCGGTGAGCACGAAAAATTTGGGACCCAAGATCCCGTGCAGGAAATTCTCCCGCTCTCGCCCAAAGAATCCCTCAGCCAGGAGAACTGGCGACAGTATCAGGGATCAGAAAACTGGGCTGGGCTTGTGGGCGATCGATTGCATCCGAATCTGAGACGAGAAATCGTGAGATACGGCGAGTTTGCGCAGGCCACCTACGACGCATTCGACTTTGAGCCGCATTCTAAATACTGCGGAAGCTACCGATACGGGCGAGACAAGATGTTCCACAAGGTGGGGCTGGACAACACGGGTTACAACATCACCAAGTATCTCTACGCCATGTCGGACATTCACCTCCCTAAATGGTTCGGCCGCCCATCTTCCATGGACGACAATACATGGAGCAGGGACTCCAACTGGATTGGATACGTTGCGGTGAGCACAGACGAGGAGGTGAGGCGCCTGGGGAGGCGAGACATCGTGGTGGTGTGGAGGGGGACTGTGACGCAGCTCGAGTGGATGGAGGATTTTCAGGATATTCTCCATCCCCTGGGAGAGGTAGGCAGCCTGCACGAGAATTCATCAGTGAAGGTGGAGCGAGGGTTTCTGAGCATATATACCTCAATGGACCACAACACGAGATACAACAAGCTCAGCGCGTCCGAGCAGGCAATGAAGGAGCTCGGTCGCCTGGTGGATGTGTATACGCAGAAAGGAGAAGACATGAGTATCACCATGACCGGCCACAGCCTCGGCGGTGCCCTCGCTCTGCTCAGCGCTTACGAGGTCGCAGCGAAGGGCCTCAATTCGCTGAAAACCGATCCCGACAGGAACGTCCCTGTGACTGTGTTCTCTTTCGGAGCTCCGAGAGTGGGCAACTGGGCTTTCAAAGACAGATTGGAGGCTATGGGGGTTAAGGTTCTGCGCGTGGTGAGCGAACAGGACATGGTGCCCAAGATGCCCGGGATCATCTTCAACGAAGGGATGGAAAAATTCGAGCGACTGATGAAGCCGTTGCTTGACCGTTTCCCCTGGACATACGCTCACGTTGGAGTGGAAATCAAGTTGGATCACGGACGTTCGCCTTCTCTGAAACCAAATCTCGACCCTGCAGATTATCACAACCTGGAGGGATATCTTCATTTGTTGGATGGGTACGAGAGCTGGTGCGCCCCATTCCGATCAGGGAATGCCAAACGAGACGTGGCGTTGGTGAACAAGGCTTCCGACATGCTGAGGCCGGAGTTAATGGTGGCGGGGAACTGGTATCAATTGGAGAACAAGGGCCTCGTCCGCAACTCGTATGGAAGATGGGTGCAGCCTGAACGAGATGCCGAGGATATCCCATCTCCTAACCACGTACTAGTGCAAGAGTCTCTGGGTTTCGAGGTTCCAATATAGTGAATGTGTACAGATCAATGTGTGAAAGTAATGCATTTTCTCTATTTTTTATATATAAAAAGAGTATCTTAGTTTTTAGGAATAGATTTCTCGAGGCTCTGACTAGCAAGGCATGTTGGAACTAAAAAGCCAAACAAATTCCAATCATTTACAATCTGTCAATATGATCTTTCAAAAGAAAATTTAGGAGTAACAGACATGAACAGTGCTACTAAAGAGCATATTAACTCTCAAATATTCAAAGAAAAATTTAGAAAATATGAAAGCTGCAGCATATTAACTTTCGAATATTCAAAATCTAAGTTCTGAAAAATTTAGAAAATATGAAAGCTGCCGGAGTAGACCCTGCTGTCTTGTATATATGAAGCTTAGGAGATGATTCCAGGTGTTCCAATCACACCTTTTTTGGAAAGCATATCTGTAATATGGTTTTGCAATGTGTGTAAAGCATATATGTAATATGGTTTTTGTTTCAGGAAAATGTGTGCAAATGAGATGTGCTGAAAGGTAAATTTTATGGATTTAATGCGTTTCATCCCGTATGACATCACTGGAGGCCGAAAGCAATTGAGCCTCTTTATGCCATCAATGCAGCTTTTTAAATCCCCAAATACCTGAATATCTTTGATGTTGAACCATTGCAACAAGTATAAAAAACCCCAGATGCAATAAAAAACCCCAGATGCAATAATTTCTGCCCAGTTATTAGTACCCTACCACCTTAAAAACATGTTTATGTTTTATATATGGCCGTAGTACCAGCTGAGATATGTCAAAATAATAATAGTGTATAAAAACTCTTATAAAAGTTCATAGTTGTGTGTATCAAAGATATATAATTTATCAGTTCTGTTGAACATATAAAAATCAGTCACAAGGTTTATAATATAGTGAAAATAAGATTGTCCTTAATCCACAATCAAAGAAAAAGCATGTAAATTGCTTTGAAGAAAAACGGACTTTGTTACATTCTTTGAATAAAAACTGATTTTATTACATTGTTCTGAGAATTGTTGATCTTTTTGTTTAAATAGCATTGCTGTGACTTTGTCCATTTGAATTGGATGCTGAGGAATTGTTTGGATGGCCAAAAGTGGTCGGAATTAGGGTAAAATAATTTCAAAAAATCTTGTAGATGTAGTGTTTGAATTTTATTTTTGATAATAGAAATAGATTCAGCACCATCAAAACATTCAGGACACTTAAAATTTTGAAATTTAGCGATTATAACTTAGATTTACAAAAATCTTTACCAGATATTTTCTAAATATAACCTAAATTTCTATAACAATCGAAACAACTCCTCAAGCTAAGTAAACTATGGCATTTGGATTTGTTCTTACATAATTCATGGATCCTTTGATTCTATGAATGTGATGAGATGCATGAGATTTGAAATCATATTTTGATATATTGATAACAAGGTATAGTTTCGTATTTGGAATGTTCCATTAATCAATCTATAATATGTTTGGAATTTCTAGGTGATAATTTTTTCCTTTGCCATTCAGATAGTTAAAGAAAATAATTGTGGATAATTGTTTCACACTCTTGTCTATATTTACACACAATAAAAATTGTTTATTAAAAATTCAGCGTCCCATTCATCCTTTTCATGTGTCGTCACGCGGCTCTATTTTCAGTTTTACTTTACATATTTATTGCCTAGCATATTTATTTCTTTACATATTTAATATATTCTATACCTATCATATTTATTTATTGCTTTGCTTTCGATGGTTTGGTCATGTGAACATTTGCTTCAGTGATTCACGCAGTCTATGAAAGCATCCAAATAATATGTTATGTCGTAATTGGCGACGTAACATACATGTAACTATATATATAAAATAAATTTTTTATTATTATATAAATTTTTTGTATTTAGAGGAATTTGTAATTGATTTGGTCTCCTATTTTGTTACATAGGGTTAGTTTCGTTTCTATTTTATAGGAAATCTATTTCAATATTTAACATTTTATTTTGATTCCAATTTCTACTCATATAATTTTTATGGCTAGTCTTATTTTCATATTATATTAGGTCTATTTCAACTTTTAACATTTTATTTTGATTGATTTGGTCTCCTACTTTGTTATATATGGCTAGTCTTATTTTCATATTATATTAGGTCTATTTCAACTTTTAACATTTTATTTTGATTGATTTGGTCTCCTACTTTGTTATATAGGGTTAGTTTCGTTTTTATTTTATAAAAAAATTATTTTAATATTTAACATTTTATTTTGATTCCAATTTCTACTCATATAATTTAGGGTTAGTCTTATTTTCATATTATATTAAGTCTATTTCAATTTTTAATATTTTATTTTGATTCCAATTTTTACCACTATAATTTTTAAGACACTGGTCCATTTCACCCTTTAATACTTCATTTCTATTCCAACCTCTGCCACTATAATCTTTAAATACCTATCCTAAAAACTTTATAAAATTAATTATTATCA
>APFE030053794.1:0-20050 GCA_000404065.3 Pinus taeda
TTTTTTATCGACAGGGACAATATTTGAGACCCATTCTATCAGTGGGATAGGATAAATAAATCCCGCCTTAAGAAGCTTTTCAACCTCTGCTTTGATGGCTACCGCGGGGGTGCACGGGACGCAAACGCTGGCGAACAGGTTTGGCCCCGAGATACGTTGGTATCTCGTGCATGACTATAGATGGATCAATTCTGGGCATTTCTTCATATGACCATGCAAAGACATCGCGAAATTCGCGAAAAAGAGCGATATAAACCTGAATCTCCTCCAGAGTGCAGGTCACTCCTATGTAAATATTCTCGACAATCCCTGCCTTGACAGAGATATCGATCGGTTGAGTCTGCGTGATGTTCCCTAAATTCCCTTCAGACGATGTGTGATAAATCTGAATGGGCGTTTGAAGGGGTTGAGAAGGGAGACATGAAGCAAACCGCGCAAGACACAGTAAAGTTTCCTGGGAGGTGGGGAGAAAGGAAGAACGGTGGTGAAGAGGGAACCACGATCATTCATCTAGAGACATGGTCTCTATAATAGCCTCATCGGAAGGAAATGTTTCCTTCAATGGATCCGAGGAGGTGTATTCTCCTAACCAAGGGGGAAAATCATCTCAGTCAAGCGCCCCACTCGAGACGGTGGGTTCATCATGAGAAGCCGATGCAGCGACAATTTCAATGTAGTTGAGCTCAGCTGGGCTCAACGGCATCTCCTCGCCCCAAGGTTCTATCTGGTCAATGGAAGGAATAATCTAGGGATCAGAACGAACCAAGATCATCGAGATCGAGGCAAAGTTGGGAGGTGGGAGGGAAAAAACACCCATAAGGGCGGGTTCTTTAAAGAGCCTGACTCCCACATTTTCATAAGGAACTGAGGTATGCTCAATGAAGGGTAGGTTTCCCTCAGAAGAGGAAGCGAAAAACAAGAGTTGATCAACCGTGACAATTTTCCCTTGATGGGGAAAACGAATGACACGGAAGAGAGACGAAGCCACAGCACGCATAGCGTACGTCCAGCTTCGGCCCAGAAGAAGGTTGTAGGTAAGACTTGCATCTACAACTTCAACTTCAACTTCTACGGTCTTCCCTTCTAAGGTAATCGGTAGCCGTTGAAGGATACCATACGGTCGAGACTCTCTCCCGTCGAATGCTTGCAAGGTCATCGGGGACTGACTCAACGTCGGAGACCCGATGGCTTTCCAACATGCAACAGACATGATGCAGGTCGAGGCGCCCTCATTAATGACTGTACGATGGATCGTTTTAGAATTGATGACGACTTGTATGAGGAAAGCTATCTGATGAGGCAGTCGCAGCACATGGCTCTCGAGATCGAAAGTGATTAAATCCGAGTCCGCTGGGTCTATGCCACCGATGGCTGATAGCAGGGACTTCCTCTGGGGGGGGCAGCTCTGAAGGACCTCTAATACGGACATGGCAGACGGAGCCTGCGCTAAGTCCTCCACGATGCTATAATGCTCGGCAACACGAGCATTCGGGTTATAGGAAGACCTCCTGAGTACCCCTTTGGGAGGGGGTTGGATTGTCGTCTCGGCACTCGGTCTCTCAATATGGAGAGGACCAGAGCTGGACGGAGGAGCACTTGAGGGAACTTCTGGCTCCTTCCCGGTGGACAATGGATAATCCTTAGCTCGAGTTGATACATGAATAGGAATAGTTCCAGCCATGAAGACTTGGGAACCGAAAGGAGAGGAGGAAGAAGGATCAGCTACCATCTGGGTTTGCTGAGAGGAAAAGGGTTCTTTCAAAACAGCAGGGATCCCTTGCACACCTTTCAACAACCGACTAACTTCGGCCCGCCTAGGGCAGTCCTTAGTATAGTGGTCTTCCTCACAAATGAAGCAAGGATACTTAGGCTTGTGCTTAGCTCCTTCCTCACCATGAGGTTTAGATGATTCCTGCTTGGGTTGATCGGGCTTATTCTTCCCTTTCCCATTCTCCTTTTTCTTGCTTTTCGAGGCTTTTCCTATCGTGGAAGACTGAATGGCATTCACCTCGCAAGTGTTACCGGAAATAACAATGCCCTGGGAAGAGTTCTCGTTGGGTGAACTTGATTTCTGCTTCCCAGGGTTGGATGACTTTTTAGAGGCCTGGCCTACAGAGCTAATCACTCCATCAACAGATGGTTTGGGTGGAGCCTTGGATGTGCCGGGCCTAGGGGCGTCTGGCAAATAATCATACAAAGTACGAGATTGAGAATAGACTAAGTCTAGGTACTGAGCACGCGCGATCGCTTGCTCTTCAGTTACGCATGCCCCCATAGCAATGTCCCACGCAATCTTGGGGACAAAGGAGGTAGTAAACCAGTCAGTGAGGAGGAAATCAGGTATCCAGAACTTGATTAACCTGCGACATCTTCTCCATTCATGAATATGATCGGAGATGTGTGTAGCACTGTCCTGCTTAAGAGACGTAAGGAGATGAGTCCCCGTCTCATACCGAATGGGTAACTAAAAGTGATTTAAAAATGCTATAGCCAGTGAATTGAAATCATGGAAAGATGCACGGGACAATTCAATGTACCATTTTGCTGCCGAACCAGTGAGGGTCCTCTGAAAGAGGTGAAGTTGGATTGAATCATCGAGCCATGAATTCGACGAACACCATAAGTGATACGTCATGACATGAGCCTGAGGGTCTTCTCCGGCCTTCCCATCAAATTTGGGACAGTTACTCGGAATTTTAGTTGGAACTGGTGGCCACTGTGGGTCGTGTAGAATGGGATCATTCGTCAAGTTCGACACATCGGGCAGTTCCAACGTGGCTAGAAATGATAACTGAGGATTAAATGACATTTGCGGCGGATACGAGGTGGAACCAGAGTTCCACCTAGCTCCAGGTTTCCCCCATTGTCCTTGTCCCAATGGACCAGGTCCGTAAGGGCTCTGTCCAGAAGGATTTTGTCCATAGGGGTTGTTTCCGGAACCAGGTTGCTGATTCTGCCCCCTAGCACCCCATTGGTTACCATATTGGCCAACAGGTTGTTGATAATTCGGTTGAGGATTACCCTGCGGCTGTTGGTAATTCTGATAAGGGATATAAGGATTCTGTCCCTGGGGTTGCTGGTATCTGTACTGAGCCTATGAACCAGGCGGCATCTGATGGGATTGATACCCACCTCAATGCTGGGGTTGGGATTGGTACCCACCCGAATAGGGAGGCTAGGCCTGATACCCGCCAGAGTACGGAGGCTGGGATTGATACCCGCCTGAGTACGGAGGTTGGGATTGGTACCCACCTGAATACGGAGGCTGGGATTAATACCCGCCTTGATATGGATGTTGGGATTGAAACCCACCTGAAAGAGGAGGTCGGGATTGGTACCCGCCCGCATGCTGAGCCGTCTGGCTAGAGGGTTGTCCTGGTCAGATTGGGGGCGGCACCGCTCGCCCAGAAGGTCGAGCTTGCTGGTTGAGAGGGCGCCCCTGCGTGACCGAAGTTTGTCCCTAGTGACCAGAGGGTTGCTGAGTGGTAGGCCGACCTTGCTGCATGTAAGGCTGGCCCCCTTGCCTAGAAGGGTTTCTTTGCTGGTTTACGGGTCAAACTTGTTTCCCGTGGGGTTGTCCCTGGTTCCCGTAAGGTTGCCCCGAAGGGTAGCCTTGTTGAGTACCTGGTTGACCTTGTTGGGCGTTGGGTTGTCCTGGTTTTCCTGAAGTTTCCCATAGATATGTAAACGCCGGACCACTAGAGACCAAAGGTTGTCCTTGATGAGGTTGTCCTTGTGCGCCTCCCTACTGACCTGGGTAATTTTGACCTGTATACTGCTGCCCATAATTAGGCTGCACGTAAGGCTGTTGACCCTGGTAAGGTGGTCCTTGTTGTCCTTGTCCTTGATAGTACTGGCTGCCACCATACCCGGTGGTGCCCCAATCCATGTTCAATGGAATGGAAATTTCATCATAAGGAATTTGGGGCAAGGAGGTGTACAAATAATGATTCTCGGCATCATAGTACGGGCCTTGACCATCCAAGTTTTGGACATTATGCAAGTATTTGAAATATGCCTCCTCTTCTGTCATATACTCGGAAGCAGGAGGAGCACTACTTACGGGGTGCACAACTCTAGAAGAAGGAGACGGTTCACCACTCTGCGTTGGACCTCGAGATGGGCCCGCGGTAGAAGTGACAGCAGATGAAGCTGTGACCGTACTCACAACTGGAGTTGACACCGCGACACAAACGGTCGGGTTGGTGGGGACTGCTGTAACAGCAGAATGAGGGGCTTGGGAAACAAATGGTCTTGTGGTAGGGACGATGTTTTGACCCCAAACGGAAGAGGAGACTGCTGAGTTCATAGCATCCTGCAATGACCTATAACGCCCTGGCACCGTGACACCCGAAGACGTAACGGTATAAGGTGTAGAGATGATAGGGGATGTTGCCGCAATGGGAGAATCTATACTCGACATAACGGACGGGCCACTAGACACTGGAGAAGCGTCACCCATATCGGATGAAGCCATCGAAGATGGAGCACCGACAGAGTGGCAGGCTAATCCTCGTTAGAGGGCTCCCAAATAGGGTTGTAAAAGAACTCGTAGAAATCGTCCTCTAGAGCTCGAGAATTCAATGGCTGGATGCTCGGGACAATGGAAAGAGCATCACAGACCGGAGTTTCAGGGGCAAGAGAAGATGGAAACTCTTCTTCACTTGGGATCGAGGACGAAGTTGATGGATCCGCCAGGATGACCAAACAAAGACCCTAAATAAGCTAACGATAAAATCTACTCAAAACTAAATGCACACAAAATCTAACCGGGTAATGTTATCGTGGCCAAATGAATTTTAAGACACAGGAACTGAACTTGACCTTTTCATGTTTCGAGAGTCGAGAAAAGGACGAAAAGATGACTCTATCTACTTCAAATGTTTAATGAGCACGAAATGACAAGACGCTCACTTACACCTTTTCTCTTAGAGAGTCTGAAAAGGATCAAAAGTGACTGCTCTCGAGATTCTAAGCAAAAAGGTTTACCAAGTAACCCGTAAAACTGCTATATACACCTTAGCAACCATATGAGAACCAAGGACTTTACCTACTGCAGTCAATCTTCCCGAATGCTGTGTTCGGTGCGTTACGGCTCACAAGGCGGCAGACTCGACTTCCTATGGATAAAGGATGCAAGCCTAATGGAGTCTCCCCATATATACGCGACGGTACGTGGGAGCACAACCCGTACTAGTACTTATCGTTTCACCGTGGAGGAATCACCCAACCACTCAACGGTAAGCTACTAGGTTTAAAGACGCTAGAACCCATCTCTAACCTAGACCTCTAAATATTCACGTTAAGTTCCAATGCGTTTTTAGATAAATTTGGTTTATTTTACGGTTGATCTTGAATTAGGCTTTAGTTTCAGGTCCTACCATATGATCTCTAAAAAACACCTAAATGCAACTATATGCCAAAGATCATCATTTTGTTTGATGAATTCTAACTATAAGAGGGTTAAGAATCTTTCAATCAAACAAAACGAATTCAAGCAATCACGCAACCTAATGCAACTAACAGCAAGGAAATGAAACTTTTCTTTTGAAGACACAAAACAACGAAATGTTCTTTTCCTTTCAACTATTAAATGCAAAAGACACTAGTTTGCTTTTCTTTTCAATGACACAAAAGTGCTTTTAAAAATGAATTAGAGAGATAGCAACACTAAGTGAAAAAGTAAAATCACTCAATGCAAACACAAGACAATTCCCAAGGCACTAAAACCAGTTTCCCAAATCAAAGGAAAACAAAGGCTTATGAGCTACGTGATCTAAGCTCAACAAGACACCGAGGAATTCAAAGGAGGAAAGCAAATCACTTGGAACACAATCAAACACTTTCGACAATCACCAAACGAAATGTGAGGACAAAAACGAAGTTGGTTGGTCAATCAAGAACACAAGATCCCAAATAGGAGGCTTGACACACACACGGCCACTAGATGCCCTAGGGTTTGAGTGTGAAATCAATGGAGAAAAGCGAACACCCAAAGGATAAGCTCAAAACTAGGCAAACAACGATTCGACACACTTCAGTAATCGCAAAAGTCAAGACAAAATGAAAACGAAGCAACGAAAGCAAAAAGGAAGGCTTTGCAAAAACCGAAAACAAGCAACAAACGAACCGTCACGGAACAAGGCTTCGCAAGCGAGCGTGTCACAGTTAAAACAAAATAAAACAAGTCAAAAGCCAAGTGAAAAAGCAGGCAACAGCCAAACCAAGAGGTTTGGGAAGCCAATTTGGACAAAAAAGAATTTTACAGGATCAGCGCGGGTGACCCCTCAGCAACAAAGCGATGACAAAGAAGCGCCTGTAGCAACTTTGCGTTGTCAGTGCGGAAGGACACGGATAAAGGGCGCTGGCCCGAAAACAGGGTCAGCACGACTGTTAAATGTATAAACACGATGACAGGGAGAACAAAGAAGCAACTGTGCGATATCAACACACCTCTTCTGAAATAAAACGCGCTGAGGCTAAAAAAAAATGAAAATCGAACCAAAAATCCCCAAACCAAGGCAACAGGCTTTCAAGACAATTAAAGCAGTTCCCAGGATGAACCAGGAAACCAATCAACAGCAGATCAATCCCCAAACTTTGACAATAAAGAAATAATCAAATCAAAAACAAGGGTGAACTACAAAGAGACAAGAAAGCTCCCCAGCAGAGTCGCCAAATTGTTGGAGAGGTAAATCCCCTCTACGGATAGAGGCGATCTCTACTAGCCCAAAAGGGGTCTAGCAACAATCAAACAATGCTACTCTGCAGGTTCCTAGTTGTAATTAACAAGTGGGTAAATAACACCTACATTGATTCCAACGCTATGTTTGATGAAGAGATGATCCTCTCACTCCTTCGCCCCAGCCGATCACAATCCTCCACTATCCTTGCAGACGGACACCTGCACAAGCAAAGAGAGAACAAACACAAGCGTAAAATCTACTAACAACCACTATATATCAGTCAGGAAAGATATAATTCACATTGATTATTCATAAGACAAATGGGAATTGAACCATAACAGTAGTCATCTATCTTTATTAATCAGAAAATAGAGTAAGGTACAACCAAAGTCCTCACGCTGAGTCATTCTCTAGAGGGTCTAGCCAGCATGTCTTCCAAGCATTCACCTTTGAAGTAGATCTCCCAAGTCAAAGGGGTCTCTCTCTCACATACAAGGCAACAAACTCATAACCTTCCTCAAGCTCTAAAGCAATCCTCACACAACACACCAAATGCCTACAAAGAGCAGCACTAATGTATTAAGAATTCCTCTATCAAAGTCTATATCTTCCAAACTAGCTTCTCATGGGCAATGGTGGAGGCTTATAAAGGAGAAGGAGTCTCCATGAATAGGTAAAGGATGAGCTTTCCCCCAAGAAAAGTGGGTGACCAGGCGAACATACATGCCAGAGAAAGGATGGCGACCTTTACAATGCTAACAGCCAAGTCTGGAGTCATCTGGAAGGCTGGTTGTTAGAACAAACTCGCCTAAACAGGATCAGTGTGGGTGAAAAACTGGGCTAGCGCGCTGATATCGCAACTCAAACACAGGAGAAGTTTGGTCAGCGCTCAGTGACACAAACGGAGGGCGCGCTGTCTGTGAAATTCGACCAGCACGGAAAACACGTGTGCTTCCACGCTGGCAGCGTACCAGTTAAACTATCACCCGCCAGTCAGGGTGTTTATTTTAGGAACAGTCGCGATGATCCAATTAACTTAGGCAAAGAGGGTTTTTAGCCATTTCAGAGAGCATAAGTATGGTGAATGTCATTTTAAGACACAGTAGGGAGACTGACAAGGTGACAGTGACATTTTACTGTGTAACAAGTGCCATTATGTCAGGCCAGGTGGTCGCACTCCCTTGATCATGAGCGCGATTGTGATCGAGATGGAAGACTTCATAGTCTAGATTGATTGTTTAACAGTGATAATTAGTGGGCTCATTAACAAAATCTTCTATTTCACTAATCATTTTTATAGAGTTGTCAAATTCAATCTCAAAAGGTTTTAATTACACTATGGAGTTGAGTTCTGAGAGAGTTGTGATTCATAATGTTAAGTATAGAAACTATGACACTTGAATGAAGACAAGCATAGTAGATGTATCACACTATATTATAAGCTTACCTGGATATTATAAGGGACTTGGTTGGCTTTTTTATAATTTTATAAACAAGTTCCATGTCGTGGAAATGTCAAAAAAAAAACAGTGATATTGCCACCATGTGGCTCTTGTCATATATTGTTTTATACGTTTTCAAAAAAATCTCTAAGAGTTCACAAGCTAAGATTCACTAGGACCTTAGAAAGTTTTATTATTTAGTGAAAGACTTACCAAGATCTTACAACATTTTATAATTGAGTAAAATATTCGCCATGCCTCGTGAGAGATTCGCAAAAAATTATATATACATATTATATTATTGATAAAATCGCCTTCCATTTTTCCTATATACCATGGAGATTCGCCCATTTATTATACATATAAATTTAGGGGGGGGGTTCTTAAAATTTTCCCTGGATTCGATAAATTGGGTACTTCAGATGGAGCAATATTTTGATCTACATGGTGTACCACTGTTACAAAAGGTATGTATTGCATCTTCATATTTAGAACGAGATGAATTTTTATGGTATAAAGGGATTTGTTCTCATAAAAAACTTGTTACATGGTCAATTTTCACAGAGGAAATGATAGCACATTATGAGGATACAAAGAGAAACACCTTCTTTAGAGCAACACCAAAAAAATTGGAAACAGTAAAAAGGCTTTGTTACATAGTGGAAAGTAAAATTATGGCAACAAGGAAGTTGACACCTCACAACTATAAATATGGAATTGTTGTTTCTCCTAACCTTCCACGGCCTACAAGGGTTACACCACAACAATTGGAAGAAAAAAGGGAAAAAGGTCTTTGTTACAATTGTGAGAGCAAATGCACTAAAGGTCATAAGTGTGCTGAGAAGAAATTATTTTACATAGAGTATGAAGAGGAGGAAGAAAAGGATCAAGAAACATCGAAAGAAGAGGATATGTGCCAAGAACCAATCCTAGAGAAAGAAGAAATGAATTCGACCATATCTTGTAAAGCATTGGAAAGAATTACCACTCAAACTCTCAAGATATAAGGACATATCAAGAAGAAAAAGGTTCAAGCAATGAAAGCTCACATCGAGCATCAACAACAGAGCTCTCCAACTTTTAAAGGATAACGCCACTTTGTTGCAAAATCAAATGAAACAACAGGTAGATCAACATTGTAGTGAAACATGTTTTGATGTAGGTGATTGAGTATTTTTACTGCTACATCTCAAGCAAGCTATTTATGAGAAGGAAATATTGGCAATACTACATGCAATTGTAGAATTGATGCTTCTATGATTCATCATAGTTGTGAGAAGAGCTTCGGCGTAAATCACATGAAAAAGACCTTTGTCGACGCGTTTCGAACCAACTAGTGTGGTTCATCGTCAGGACAAGCTGAAGAAACAGATCTGGCCTAAGCAGGTTAAAATAGACTGAGCCAGAGACCTCCAACGCTACATAACAGCTATATTTGACTTTAGGAACACAAGGTCAAAAAATTATATAATTTTGACCTTGGTCCTAAAGTCAAATATAGCTGTTATGTTAGCCGTTGGATCTCTGCTCAGATCTATTTAACCTGCTAAGGGCCAGATCTGTTTCTTCAGCTTGTTCCTGACGATGAACCACACTAAGTTTGGTTCGAAAACGCGTTCGACAAGGTCTTTTCAATGTGATTTACGCCGAAGCTCTCTCACAATACTACATGCCACTTAAGAAATGACGACTTACCGAATGGAAGAACACTTGAAGGTAAAAATTGGATCATGATAGTCTTAAATAACTTTTTAGAACAACTATTATCTTTAGAAGAAACAGAAAAAATGGGTCACAAATATGTTGGGTTATGACTTTGACATCATCTATAGAAAAGGGAAGCAAATTGTTTTGAAGATGTACTCTCAATAAAGGATGAGGATGTGGAAGCATTGTTTTGTGCTATTTCAATTATCCAACCAAATTGGATAAATGAAGCAAGGGATGCATGGAATAAGGACGAAGAAGTATGGCCATTCTTTCAAAAGTTGTAGAAGATCCCAATTCAAACAATATTGCACGTAGGAAAAATCATATTGGAACCTAGAGCAATCACAAAAACAAGAACTTGACATCTATGAGATCGATCAATTTCAGAGTATCTGATCAAGTGGAAGAACTTAACTGCTGAAGATTACGCACGGGAGGACAAGAATTTTATACAGAAGCATCAAGAACTATTCAAGCATTGAGGACAACACTTTTTTAAGGAGAGGGACATGTTAGGCCCCTATACTACTAGTGGAACCCCCTTATTGTTATTAGTACAACCCCCTTATTATATTGTTGTACCCATGTAGTCCCCATATTGTTACTATTGTGCCCCATAGAAGCCCACTATTGTTATTATTGTGCCCTTACATTATTATTCTTATGTTGGCTTATATGATGATCCCTTAGACTCTTATATTTATAAAGGAAGTCTCTTCATTTGTATCATCCAAGAATTTTTCATTTATGTAATGTAAAGTAGGTTGACCCCTCGAAGAGGTTGAATTCTAAGGCATTGAGCTATCTTTTCTATCTTTTTGTGAGCTATTTTGATAACACAACCATAATGAGCCATCCTTCTTCGAGACAAATAGTGTTGGAGATAACGAGTGCAATATATTGGGTCAAATGTATCCTATATCCAACATCTCTTCAATTGTAGCTTCACTTCCACGCATTGTAACTTCACTTTCCTAAAAAAAATCATAACAAAAATTCCAACAAAACCATAGAATCAAAGCTTTAATACCAAATGTTATGAAAAAGAAGAAAATATAAATCCACTACTTGAAAATTAGCCTTGAAGGGGTCACAATATAATAAATGCATACATAACAATAATAATATAAGGAAACATCAATAACAATAGTGTGCTTCTATATGGAACAACAATAACAATAAAGAAAATACACTAATACCTTATAAAAAGCATATATATATAAAGATATTTATTTTGTGTTCATTGTGGGTGACAAGGGTAATCTATATGCGATTGACCCTACTCTTTTCAAAATATCAAATGGTCTACAAAATCTAGATGATAACATAGCAAAAGACCTTTCTTTTAGTGAGATCTTACATGCTGTAATGTGGAGATACACAAGATCTCTCACTTAGAATTCTTTGTGCATAGTTTGTTGGTCTGCATAAATCTTTTGATTATCCTACACTTCCCTTAATTTTTCTTGATCTTGGTCACTTCTTGCTCCATTTATTTCAACATGTGAGGTCTAAGCACTACTTTATTCATTGCATCATCCTAACTGATAGGAGTGGTACATTTTTTACCATAAAATACCTTAAAAGGGATCATCTTCAATGATTCCTAATGCCACTTATTTTATGCAAAATCCACTAATGGGAGAAAATATTCCTACCTCTTTGGCTATTGCATGACTTACGTTCTTAGCATATTCTCGAAAATTTGTTCTTAGCATATTCTCCAAAATTTGTTTTACTCTTTTAGGTTTGCCATTTGTTTGGAGATGATATGAAGTACTAAAAGTTATATGGGTTCCAAAACTAGCAAATAATTGCTTCCAAAAATTGGAAGTGAGCATGGTATCACTATCTAACACAATCATCATAGGTACACCATAAATTTGAATTTTCCTTCATGGATATTTGAGCTATATCTATGGCTTTACCAGTGGAGTTGAAAAAAATAAAATGACCTTCCTTACTCAATTTTTCCACTACCACCATAAAAGTGTGATGTTGTTTTCACTATTTTTTGGTAATCTTATAAGAAAATCCATAAATATAACTTCTAACTCAAATTTTGGAATAGGGATTAGTTGTATTAATCCTGCTAGTTCCTACATCCTACTTTAACTTGTTGGCACACTAGACATTGGGCGATGTAGTCAGAACCTTCCTTTTTCACACTTAGAAAATAATACATTTTCTTTATGCATGTTCTCATCTTCTAATAACTCAAATGACCAAAGTAAGGTCATTTTTGAAACTGATCCATGATGAGTTTCTTTAAACCAACTACATGAGACACATACTTTTTTGTCTTGAACTATAACATACCATCATTAGTGGGCTTGTATTTTGGCTTATTGGTTAAACACATGAATGTGGACTGTGCATTCAGAAAGCCAAATGGAACCACTACAAACTCATAGTGGCCATACCTCATCGTGAAGGTTGTTATCGGAATATCTTCATTTTTTATCTAAACTTCATGGTATCCAAACCTGAAATATATTTTGGAGAACACTACAACTGCTTTTAGCTAGTCAAATAAGTCATAAACATTGAAAGCCTGTGTTTTTTCGTCATTGTAGATTTATTTAGTTATATATATTCAATACACAACCATAATGAGTCATCCTTCTTCGAGACAAATAGTGTTGGGGATAATGAGTGCAATATCTTGGGTCGAGTGTATCCTATATCTAACATCTCTTTCAATTGTAGCTTCACTTCCACTAATTGTAGCTTCACTTTCCTAAAAAAATCATAAGGAAAATTCCACGTGGATAACACAGATCCACAATATCGCTTCTCAGAAAATCCCCAAATACTTGGACCACCTCGTCCCTTCTTGGAGCACCAGCATCATGAAGTTCACCCATAATGTTTATAGCATGTTGCAGATGAGATGACCAAAGGTATTTGAAGTCCCCAGCCACAAGCTTCACCATTCGGACAATCACGCTTACCATACCTAACTCTTGCAGCCTAGCTTTGGAATAATAACGGAAGAACGGGGATCCCAGTAAGGAATCTATTAAGAAGAGCCCTCGACCAAGAGATACTCTTATTAAATTAATATTCTCAACGTCTTCTTCTTCAGATGTAGAGATGGCCTGGCCGCCATGGTGAATGCCCTCCAGACGAGAAATGCAAAGATTTACTACGTCCACCATAACTTCAACGCAACGAAAGTCTGAGTAGTAGAGATTCTGCTGTTTTTGCCACCCAATTCTGAGGAGCGCCGATCCGTTGTATAAGTCCTCATTAGATATCTCAGCATTCTCTCTCCCTGTGTCTAACCTATCGAGAGCATCCTGTCCCCCTGTGTCTAACGTATCGAGAGCATCCTGCCCCCCTGTGTCCAACGTATCGAGAGCATTTACTCTCCGTCTTCCTAACATATCTAGAGCAAATTCAAGTGCGCCAGAAGAGAAAACAATGTTGTAATCGACGCTGCCGTCATAAAGCATCCGACGATAAATTCTCAACACCATTCTCTTAATTTTCGGATAATTGCATAGTTGAGCAAGGATGGAGAGAATGTATACTAGCGCCCATAAAAAGTCTTTAGGTAACATCGACGATTCGTTGTCTCTAAAACCCATGATATCCACAATTTTGGCTACTTCTTTGCACACTTCCGGGGCATCATCATACATATAGTAGCAATCAAGACACAGAATAAATAGCCGTTGATCTACTATTCGTGACAAGTATTTTGAGTATCCTCCCAGCACAGAAAAGAAGCTCCTATTTTCTGCCCTGTACTGGAAATATAGACGAACAAGATTAAACCTCTGCCACAACACCTTCCAATATCGCTCGAGAGTTCCGTTTCCGTTGATATATTGCTCGTTAACTAGACGTTGATAATCACTAACCAATTGCTCCAACAGATTTTTCATCTCTCTTTCGCTAAGGATCCTAGTATAGTCGGGAATGACCTCTAGCCTCTGTAGCCTTAGTGCTGAGCTTGTGTTGTGGAGTATGTAATGTTTCATCTGTTGCCTCAGTTCAGACTGGGGAATTGCATGTCTAATATCGAAGGGCTGGCGGGTGAATGGGCTGCCGGCTTCATCGTGCTTCGCATCCCAAATATTCTCCAATGTCCTACGGTTGTAAACTTTCTGAGCAGAGTCTTCAGTAAGCGGTAAACGAATTGGATCATAAGCAAATCCTCTTAACACTGCATCAACATACTCTTCTGGAAATTCGCTATTACTTTCAGAATCCATTACGAAGTTCGCACTATCCATTCTATTGATCGAATGTGAAATCTTTGCCGGGTGTATTTTACTTTTGACTTTCACTTATATACGAAGTTGTACAATGTTGCTATGTGGCCTCTTTTCGAGGAGTCAGCTACCACAAGCGATCACTTGATAGACACTCAAGTGAATAAAAACCAATAATTTTCAAAAATCACCTTTATAGGTTTACCAAAAGAGCAAGACAACCACTTCTCATTTTTAGTAGGGTTATTAAAAAAGGCATAATTTTTATTAATTCGGAGATGTAATTGAGATTACCGTAATGTTGTTATTCAAATTATTATAGGTTTAAAAATTAGAGTATAACTCAACATTTTGATTAAAAACAAGTTTATAATTTACATTTTATAAAAGGATAATTATAAGCCAATTTAAGAGTGATTAAACTAGGTATGTCTAATTTTCATTTATTTTTTACAAAAGGGTAATCATAAACAAATTTAAGAGTGATTAAAGGAGGTATACATAAATTTCTATTGAGAGAAAAATCTATTATATATATAATTTTCAAACTTGTGAGAGAAGAGTGATATCTTCCAATGGATACTTATTCTAAGACTATGATATGGTTTTCATTCTAAAGTTTAGTATATTGGTAAATGGGCTCCTCATCTAGAACTTGATTTGAGACCAAATTATAGGGCTAAAGCCTAAAGGTAATGCTTATGTAGTTCATAGGTTGTACATGGGGCCCTAGACCATAAAAATAGGTTCTTTAATTGGATTTAATATAATACAATCTTTATTATGAGGCTTGACACCTTAGGGAAAGGGTATTATTTCCCAAAACATGTTTTATAGACAAACTATATTGGTTAGTTCCATTAATAAACTACCTCGATTGGAACTATGTCAAGACCCCCTCTTCCAAAATGTGTTTTGGATTGGAAAGGAGTTGTTGTGAAAGACTCATCCATGAATGGGGACATATACCATGAGACAAGGCATCTATATGAAACCTCTACCATGGGAGTAGGATACATGCATGTAATTAAGGTCTAATATAGAGAAAAAAAGAGTCTCATTTCCCAATAAATATTATGCGGATAGAATCTCATGCCTTAAGTACTACACTATTAATATAACATTGTTTTGGGTTGACAACAATGGACTCACAAGCTACAAGCTACTTCTATGGCTATGTCTATGTGTACAACTCAATATCTACAAAATTGTTATCCTTATGCTTTGACCTTAAACAATATTTCCACATAGGAGAACTTGCCTTGGACCTATACCACAAGATCAAACTTCTACAAGGAACCCTTTATCACATGAGTAAGATATGTGCATGGAATTGAGTTTGTTTTATTTGTTGAGCAATTGTGATCTTTTCATTTTGTTTTGCTTGCTTTTCAAGGAAATTTGTTTTTAAAATTTGTGCCCTCTTCATTATCAAGTTGGCTTATTGACTCTATTAAGAAGCACATTTTCTTATAGTATGAGCGTTTTTATGATCTTGTATTGTCATTTAGATTTGCATTATGATAGTTTTCATCATAGTAATTCTTAATATTTTTAGATTTTTAGTGTGTAGTGTTTTAGAAAAGAAAAGAAAAATATTATGCTTATATAATTTTTTCGTAGAACCCAAGTAGAAATCCCTCTTCATCAAAAGAAAATAACTGCATGCATATAGTTAAGTTTCTATTGTTTTTTTTTTACCTCTAAAATCAAGCAATCTAATAAAAAGAACTAGAGATTTTCTATTTTTTCATTAACGAACACCAACAAGTTTAGGTTCATTAGGACCTTGGAATAGGTGAGTGGCGAGTTAACTCTCCAAGGCCACTCAAATTATCAAACATAGAAGTTTAATAACGAGCGAAAGCCAATATTGTTGGAAATACCGGGAAAGCTCTATGACTCAGAGTTAAGCACGAGGGAGAGTGAAGACAAGGAAGAGAGATACCCCCTCTCCTACTTGTTGGATCCCACCGACCCAACTTTTGATATTAGTTGGTGCCCATAGTTGCCTTTCCTAGGGATCACATAGGTGGCTACAGAGGGGAATCTCGTGGCACCTAGGGTAGACATTACATCACATTGATGAGTACTTCTGGAGGGTACCCTTGTGAAGCTTGGTCGCTTGCACCGGAAAAGGTTGTCTCAAGGTTAGCATAATTGTTTATGTTACCTTCGCTTGTAGGCCTTGGTCATGATTAACACACATATTTTCAGAATGTCCTTGTGTATTCTCTTTCTTATATTTTGGTGTCCGATCCTCATCACCGAGTGTAGAAATACTTGGGATTAGTTTGCTTGATTGCATATTTATGGAATTTTAGAGAGTGCTCTTTGCTCCTAGTTGGCCTAGCTTTACAACTTCTTTGAGTCTTTAATTAGATTTCTTAAAATTAATTCAAAGTGGTTGATTCACCATTTGTCAGTCTAGGAGACTTTGTGGGCTTTCACCTACGAGTCTTGAGCCTTCTCCCCAAAGGCATAGGAGAAATTTTGCTAGTGATTTTCAATCAGTGGCAGCAAACGCATCAGAGATTGATCCTTTGGTTGGAGTTATTGATTCACAAGATAGACCTTGTATAAGTAGAGAGTTGGAGAGGAACAATCCAGTTCTTTCTAGAGTCCTCTTCTAGTCAGAAGACATTATTCAAAGTGCTTCAAGAGTCTCTATTGACTCATAATTCTCCTATTCCTCCTGATCACCCAAATGTTTTATTGTACGTCGGGACTCCGACCAACAGACCTTCGAGCTAAGATTTATATTGATCTTTTCCTTCAATGACCACTACTGGAAGCATGGCATCCACCATGAGTGCTACTAGTATGCAGACTCCTGTATCCGTACAAGGAGGAGTAACAATTTCCATAACTTCCATTACTCCTAACACTGCTATATTTAGCTCTACTTCCATTCCATCTCCAAGTGGGAGTACTCAATCTTTTGCTTCTCGCATTGGTTTTTCCCTTTTGGAATGCTGACCATCGCAATTTCTTCGGTTCCATTAAGTAGTCCATTAGCTCCCTCCACGTCCATGACTTCCATGGCAAGTGGGTCACCTTATTTCGCCCAACAGGGGCATATGTCATATTCTTCTATCAGTTCATTCCTGGAATTTTCTCCCTATGGTAATTCATGGAACCCTTACCAAGGGTTCTCTGCTCCTTTTAACACCTCTCTAGGGGGGAAATTTAAGGGCTACGGAAATTTCTCTGCAAGAGTTGGTCAAACTACATTTTTTTCTAGACAACAATGAGATCCTTATGGTTCAGTTGGGTCTATGAGTTACTTTAGGAAACTTGGTGCCTTCACAAATCTAGGGCATTGTTTTCAGAATGTTGGAAATTCCACCCACATTGGGTGGAATCCTCAGAGTCCTCCACGGCTACCTTTCTTGGAAACATTAAACTTGCAATATCTTTCTAAGTTGACTAATGATCTGATTAGATATAACTGGGTTGGCCTTCAGTCCCAACCAAGCTTCCCTCAGATATAGAAAAATTTGAAGGGAAAATTAGTGAAGATCTGGGTGACCATGTCACCACTTTCCACTTATGGTAAAAGCAACCATCTTTAGGATACCATAGGAGCCGGTAGAATTGATTCAACCTAAATTGGCTACTCAGCTAAGTTGCATGTTGGAATGTTATAATGTAATTACAGAAGAAGATGATGAAGATCCGCGGAAAATTAACATTCCAGAGACAAACAACCACCGTGAGGTTCAAGGACCACAGATTGAGAACCCTGACATAACCGCATCGGTGAAGACTAAGCAGAACTTAAATTCATAAAGATTGGAGACTATTGGGATGACGCGACGGTGGATAAGGTCGTTGAATTACTCCATGAATGTCAGGACTTATTCCCCACCAAGTTTACAGATTTGAAGGGAATAATTGGAGATTTAGTGGTAATGCAGATCACATTAAAACCTGACACGAAGCTAGTGAAGTAGAGGCCGTATTGCTTAAATCTGAAATAAAAGGAGAAGGTTCGCATAGAAATAGACAAGATGCTCCCAGTAGGCATCATTGAGTCTGTGGAGGAATCCAATTGCGTAAGCCCGATGGTGGTACAAGAGAAGAAGTAGAAAGACAAAATAAGAATATGAATGGATCAAAATCTTTACATCTGCATCAGGGCATGGAAGGACCATGCGAATACATGGCATGAATTACCCTATCTGGCAAGAGACGATGTCATCTTTGTAGTCCTTGAGTCATGGCCACCAGAGTGGTGCGCCCTAGCTAGCTCTGTGGTGGAACGAGAGAATTCTACCGTGCTGCGGAAAAAGGAAGAGGAGAAATTGTGGATGGCATAATTAGCACAAAAGCACAAAAATGAAGCAGCAGTAGCTAAGGCCCAGCGGCGCACGATGCTGTGAAGTTGGCAGAAGAGCAGCAGAAGAAGAGCGCGAAGGACAGAAGTCCCGTTCACCTGAGCTGGAGACTGATATAGAGTAAGGTGGTTCGGACCCGTAGACATCGTCCACTCAGCTAAAATGTCTGCGCCCATGAGAGCAGGTAGGGCTGCGAAAGAAGTCAAAGGCTTCAAAGACTTCGTTCGACCTGATCACCCTCACTGAGGGGGGTCTACACAAAATTGGTGATATGGTGAGGGATGTCACCGTAGAGGCACTCTGTTAGTTCAAGGATGAACACCAGATGGTGTTGGGGGCTCTCCTGGCACAAATACAAGAGTTGCAGGTGCGCACTCCACAGGCTAGCACTGTGTTAACTAGCCTCGCAGTAGGCACGTCCATGGCCGAGGAAATATTGTGCACCTGGATGACCAACACCATAGTGCTACTAGATATAGCACTCATTACAGAAAATGAGGCTGACACGCCTATGGTCAGCGGGTTGAAGGGAATCATATTAAATGTAGCTGCGCTCCTTCCAGAGACACTCTATATTTTGTAAGATGGAGTTATTGCAGAACTATGAGCGAGGGAGGGTCACGCGCTCCAGGTAATGAGCGAGTAACACATCAACATTGAACAGTTGAGATTGCAGCGTCATGAGGTAGTGGCGTAGAATAGACAAATGGTGCAAGTGGTGGAGGAAGCCTTCTAGATGGTCCTGAAATTGGCCATCCAAGCAGAAGAACCAGTGGAGGCACGTGTCCGAATATTAGCAGCACGGGTGCGTGAGGAAAAGGAAGAAATGGCCAGGGTTGAGTTGGAGTTGAACCTTTAGATAGCAAAATTTTAGTTGAAGGCACAACTTGTGTTGGCTTGCTGGGGCATGACATAGGTTCAACAGTGAGTTTATGCAAGAAAATCTCAGTACTATTGGCCCTTTCGGCAACAATCCACGGAGCGCGGACTGAGGTCACACCCGAAGTAGTATGGGAGGGTGTTGGAACCAGGTTTCTGCACCCTAGGATGTCTTGATGAGGGTTCTAGAGGTTTGTGATCCTAATATGCGCGCTACGCTATTTCACGCAGCTTCTTATCCTTCGCAACCCATGTGCACCTTTGTATTGTTCCGATCTGATCCGAACCTTACTATTATACTAGTGCTTAGCTTAGTTTGCGCGGACCCAATATTCTTATTACTTGTTCAACTTTTAGATTAGCGCGCATACTTGAAAATAATATAAATGCATAAAGAATAACCAGAACATAGAAATACAGATCTACAAGTAGATGCATAATATTCTGAGTCAAGCTTATCTTTATTAATGCTCAAGTTCATTTACAGAACCGACTCTGCCCTACGCACTTAGCTGCAGACCCTACTAGGCCTCTGTGCACTCAGCTACAGAGCCTCTATCTACCACAATGACCCAATACACTTCAGATTTCACTTCTATCTTCTAACCATGCCTTCGCATCTATCTCATACTTCTCAAAACTAAGACTGACTTTACACTAAGAGCCCCACTCTATTTATACAATCCCATGGTTTGCGGACCATAGGTAGGCCGACATACCATACATTAAATTATATTATTTTAGGGCGGATAACCCTAGACTCTCACGCT